>PYHX02000158.1:65942193-65957940 GCA_004302925.2 Cochliomyia hominivorax | reverse complement strand
ATTTTTACGAATACCAAATGTTCTATTATCTAAAAATGGCATTGAATATCTTTTTGTAGCCTTAATATTTAGAAGTGTGACAAGAATTTAACTGACATATATGGATCTGGAACACAATCTGATAATTGATATGATAATCGGATTAAACACTTGTGGCTAAAGCAGGTGTATATTATAAGATTTGTATAATTTATTATTCTTAATAACATCCTTACTTTCGTACATCCTTTGATTTTAGGTTGTGTGGAAATCTAATTTCATAGAAAGTTATGTTTAGTTTATGTATATACAGTTCTTACTATTATACAAACTTTGCCTGGGTTCAAGGAGATATAAAAGTCCGATCCAAATAATTTCAATAAGCTTAGTCATATTCTGAATATCAAATTGGAGTACGTGCAATACGTAAGAAGTTAGTCATATTATTAGGTTCACAAAGTTGATATCCTTTGATAGGTGAATCCAAAAAAATATCTTTTTAAAATTTGGATTCTTCGAGATGTTACTCTTAAGGAAACAATCTCAGGAATCTAAGTCACAGATTCGTTCAAGTTATGCTGAAACAAAAATTAGATTACATTCCAGAAATTGAATATTCAAATCATGGAATCGTTCAATTGGAATTTATGGAACCCATAAAATATTCCCGCATCCTAGCAAAGGTCAAGATGGTATTTCCACCATAATGAAGCTTTGAACTGATTGAACCGATTTTCACATGGAATCCAAGGGTCTTCAGTAAAGAAACAAAGACCTACAAAAAATTATAAGTTCCATCATTGACGAGAGGATTTTTGTCTTAACTGTTTCTTATTGACAACTGATAGCTTCAATTCAAATTCTGATGGATTACTGGCCAAAATGTGACAGAATGCCAATAAGCATGTTATTACCTTGCCTCATAGAATATCTATACTTTGTTTCCTTCCTATATTCCGGAGAAGTGAATTTTAGTCAAGAATTATTTTATTCCGAATATCAGGAAATGACTTTAGATCCATAAATTTTGTAGCTTTTCAATTAAGGAAACTGGAAAACTTGGTGATATGCATGTAAGCCAGGATATAGAGTATAGTAGTCTCTTGCAATATGGCCAATACCACTATCTTACCAAATTCAAAAATCGTACTACAGAAACATTTTTCATAGAGTTAACAACAAAATTTTTAGTGCGATAAGCAATAATGTGGACTGCAACAAAGTAGAAATATGCAATTCAAATATAAACAGTTGAGAGACCCATCCGTGTAGGATTAACAAGTTTATTAAAAATCAGCCCCTTGCAGGCGCTGTATATAATGACTGGAAAAAGAGTAGAATCATACCAAGAACACTGGGAGGAACACAAGCACATTGTCGAAAAAGGGTGGGTACAGTCACCACACTTCTTGTTCACTTCTCGTTCCTTCCATAGTAGCCAACTTCAGTGCACTATTTTCTAAAATGGTTTTTACATTACCCGGGCTTAAATTCTTCCATTTACATCTATACGACACATATATAGTACATTTGATTAGCGACTAGAGTACACTATCATGTGGACTTGTCAAAAAGCGGTCGCATGAGTTCGTATTTAGATCATCCACACGTCAATAAAACATACGTCAAACATATTGGGATGCTGTTTTAGCTTTTCTTTATATCTGTCATACACTTAATAAACTTTTCTTTTAACTCTTGGTTTCCATATGGCGCCGTCATATAAGTAGCCAATCCAAATTAATTGCCAGATATGTTTAACAATCACCCTGAGGAAATTGGTTGACGGTTTCTAAGAACGAATGTTACAATAATTCCAAGCATCTTAAATAAATGTCCAGGGTACGAGATGCTTAGTTAGGGTGTGTATTGAAAATTATTGTATCATCACAAATGATACAGTATTTGGGATTATATAGCAATCAAAGTCAATCTCCGCTTAAAATATACCAAATAATTGGACACCTTTTCTCAATTCTCTTTTAGTAAAAGCCCAATATCTCTCCAATAGCCTTAGCTACGGTCAGCTTCGTGGATTTGCCTTACTTGGTACAAAATCACATTGTTTTTCTTGTACCACATTCCTTCATGTCCAGCAACATAAAACTTTTGACCAGGATGTTGCGAAAAATCTACCAGAACATACGATTCGTCATCTATTATGCAGCAAAAATATTTTTTGAGAAAGCTTGACTTCAACTTCTGTGCTCCCTTTTTTTTGATCTCTAGGGAACTTTTTGCGCCTCGTATGTTTTCAAATCTACAAACTTCTTTTTCCAATTAGTGGGACACTGAGCTAAACAGGCAGCTTTCCGACCTGATGTGTTAGTAGCACTTTAGAAAATGCTTATTTTTATTTTTGGATTTAGAAACAGTTTTCTATCAACGGTACTTTTTAATAACATTGTAACCAGTTTGACGGCTTTGAATGTTTGGCCAACTTTGCGTATAACCGAGATGGGTTTTTTTTTGAAAATAATTAATATCTTTAGTACGCACTTTTTACTGGTCACTAGTTTTAATCGGATTACCGAAATATTAATTTGTTTTATATTAAACATAATAACACGGGTTAAAAGTTTTAATGAAGAACGTGTTTTAAGAATTTTTCGATCTCAGCCCATAAATCAACTTGAATTCATTCATCATTAAGTCTAAGCATATAGGGATACATAACTTCTTCTTGATGTTAACCAAGGAGTAACAAAATCAATATACCCTCCCTAAACATTTCAAGTAGTTGAGGGTATATAAAATTTTTTAACCAAGATCTCTCCAATGAAATTTTGTCTGAAACATTTATAGTTACTCTATTTTTGTATCTTTTGAAACTATATTATTGATTTTATCCTAATTTGGAGAATAAATGAACAAATAAGTTTTTCTACTTCTCATTTCTCTTGTTTTTCTTTTTGTTCCATTTAATTTTGTTATTGTAGTTTTTTATTTGTTTTTCCATTTTCAGATGTTGTTCTACTATTTTCTTTGACAACATGAGAAGTAGACAAGAAAAGTAACAAGTAAGAAGGTTATAGACGGTCAAGCCCGACTATCCAATACCGTACACCACATTGTTTGGTTAAAAATTAATGATTTATTCTTGAGTGTGTAGTAAAATATTTTCACGTATACATTTACGTGTTTTAAAGTAAATTTTCCTGGGTTGGTTATATAGGAGCTACAAAAAGTTATGGACCAAGCCTCCTACAAATCGCTTTATATTTAGGACTTATATGAGCCTAAAACCACATATCTAGAGGCCAATTGTGTAAGATGTACAGACGGAAGGACTAACGGACATCGTTAAATTGACTCAAAAAGCGATTCCGAGTCAAACGGTATACGTAAAGCTGAGTGTAACACCATCTTTTCTGTATGTTACAAACATCAGCATAAACGCATATTACCCCAACCACCTACGGTGGTGTAGGGTATAAAAGGAGCAAAGGAATCTTATGGAAGTTTTTCCATCAAAATGACATGTGAACATGAAGTAATTTATCAATCAGAGGATACGAACTTTTGTGGGATAAGCTCATGGATTTTCTTTGTTTACTTCCTATTTTTCTCTTTTTTATTCATCCTTATTTTCCTTTTAGATTTATCATTATTGATATGTATGCGTGGGAATATGTGTTGTTGTGTTCGAGTGAGCTGGGACATTTGAAAAAAGAAAAAAACTATTGCAACATTTATGTGTCACGTGTGTTTGTTTGTTTTTTAGAGACAAATTCTAGATTTATTACAATTTAAGAGTTGTTCTGTATCGATTTACATGAAAATGCTTGTATTTCATTTGATGATTTCTGTAATTTTAAACAAATAAAATGAATATATAAAATATGGATTATTTTTATTTAATCATAATCTCTGGCGATTTAAATTTACTTTATATGTATGTAACAGAACAATTTAGAATTACAAATTAGTATTGTCGAATTACATTGAAATATTTTAATATTTTTCAGTTAAAACCTTTCTGCGGAAATGGGTTTTAATGGGCGCGATATTCATTAATTTGTTATTCATGCTGATGACAATAATATAATAATAACTGTCTTCTCTTCTATATATAAAAAATCTGTAATAGTGCCGATATTCTTAATTGCTTTTGTCATTTTGTGTCTAACACCAACAACAATGATCCCATAATATATCGTTCCCACGACAATTGGATCTCCGTTCCGGAACGGTCTGAGTTACACTCGGCCAAAGATTGTCAATTCAGCGACAGCTGTATCAAAAGAAATTTATTTCCCCATGAATGAATTATGGGATATAGCCGAGCTATTATAACAATATCCTGTAGTGTATATATTTCTGTATCAGTTAAGATATTTCAAACTCTGTCTATTGCACTGGATCAAATGTCGTAGGTAATATTAACAAAAAATTTTCATTGGATTTTAACGAAAAAAAGGTGTTTAGTAAACAGATTTTTATTCAAATTAACATAATTTTTCTTCAAATTGAAGAATTTTCTTTAAATATACTAAAAAAATTAATCCAAAAATTTTTAGTAGAAGATGCTAAATTCAATAAAATTTCGTTTAAAAACTACGAAAGATATTTTTTTATCACCAGATATTTAGTAAAAACGGCACTAACGATTAGTTAGTAAAATAACGCACAAATTTATTCAATTATACGTACTAAAATATCGTTAATTTGAATAAATTTTATGTAAATTTAACTATTTTTTTCGTCAAATATTTTTAAATTAAATGACATATTAAATGAAATATGACAAAGAAATTGTAAACTGAATAAAGAAATCTAAGGAGGAATATATTTTCTAGAGCATTTTAATTAAAATGTTTGAAATTAAAGGAAGGGTCTTAATGATTCTAAAGCCAAAATATAGAACGCATTTCAAAACAGCTTCCTACACATCCGATAGGAAAGCAGCCCCGTTAAATCGAACCCATTTAGCACGAAAAGTTAGAGCTAATGCAGGTTTAAAAACATACAAGGCTCAATAAGTTCCCGACAGAAACGCTGCTAAAAATTTAAAAGAGAAAAAAAAAACACGGAAATTTAGGTAAAGTTTTCTAAAAATTATATTATTGTTGCATAAGGGATGATAAAACGTATGTTCTGGGAGATTTTAAGCAGCTCCCTGGTCAAAACTTTTATGTTTCTGATGCTCGAGAGAATGCAGAAGAAAATTTTACAACCTTGACGCAGTCAAAATTTTGTAAAAAGGGAAATTTCTTGGTATTAGAAACAATATGAAATTACGGCAAGAGAGATATCAATCATTTGTTACAATAAGCTCTATTAAAGCCAAAATTTTGATCAAGGAATATTTACAAAAAGGATGCTTTTATTCATAAGACTTCATAATGTTTCTTATGAATAATTTTAGCGTGACTTGACATCCTGTCACTGTGGTAAACAATCTCACATATACTTGGTATTGTGATAAGAATTGGTTAAATTAAAATAATAAAAACGAAATAACGAATATGAAATTTTACGATGGTCGGTCCACAATTTCCTTTATCTTCAATATTATCACCACGAGGAAAAGTGCTTTTAAAATGCAGAAATCCTTCATATACATTAGTATTATAATATACCGCACACAAATTAAAAAATATATTAATACGAGGGATGTTTATATATTTTTATTAACTACCATTAGTAATCAACAATATATAATAAGCTATATAATCGGGCTTAACAAACTATAACTTTTACTTATTTTTAATTTAATTTATTTGTAATATTAAAATCTTTTTCCAAGGACTTTTCAATATGAAAAAACAAACATATTTTAAAATAAGGACAATATGTCCTTTACATTCCCTGGCTAAACATTATTTCTACTGCAACACAATAAATTTAAATTATTTTAAAAAATCAGAGAGAATAAAACAACATTTGAAAAACTGTTTTATATTTGAATGTCGTTTCGCATATTTACTTTTACTTTTGGCCATTTTGATAAATGTTTTCAAATGACAACTGACTGGCTAAAAATCTAACAAATAAAATAAATTTTCTAAACTTTACAAAATACATATACACACACGTTCACAAACACACACATGCAAATACATTTAAATAATAAACTAACACATTTACACATGTATGCATACATAAATGGATAGAAGCATTCCTTAACTAGTATGTGACTAAAATAACTATTCACACACATACACAGTTACATGTATGAATGTGTGTAAAGGATATTTGGACAAAGTTTCATTGTTTTTAACCTACATTTGTACAAGATTTAAATGGCTTAAATTCAGCAGACGAACAACTGACAAAAGCATTAGTTGCAAAAAAAAAAAAACGAAAACGGATACAAACAACAAGAACAACATCAATAAATAGTCCTTTAGACTATTACAAATATTGTTCAAATCATAGCATGTGTAGTTATTCTATAAAAGATTTTTTTTATCTTTTTTTCGAAAAATCAAAAGAAAAAAATTTAGATTTTAAGAGAATTGAAATTCCTCTTTTATTGTTTTTTTGTCACATCAACAATTTACCGAGATTTAAAGTCAATTGTTATTGACATAGATAAATTGGCCAAAGTAGAGAGGAAAAAAACACATTTAAATGTTGCTACCAAATCCAATCCCATCTATCGCTAACAGCAGCAGCAACATCATCCTAATCATCTTAAAAAAGAAACAAGTTAAATTTGTAGTCGATCAAACCTGACTTTTAAATACTCTACACCACAATGTTGGTTATTAATGGTAGCTACCAAAAATTAATAAACGGCCCTCGTATAAATATATTTACTAATTTGTGCTTAAGAGTATGGTATATTATAGTACTAACATGTATGTTAGTACTATAAACAAAACCTAAAACAAAAAATTAAGCGATCCTCGTATTATTTGGCACTTAAATTACGTTAAAATATCTTAATATTCTGGACTTTTATAACTTTAAAACGCCATTCCCGGAGCAACATTTGTATGGAGGTTAGCTGAAATAGTAGACCCATCTTCACCAATTTTCAAATCTCTAAAATTTTGTTCACAAGATATACATGGACAGCCAGGGAATCAGATGGGCAGACGAACATCGTTTAATCGACTTAAAAGTGGTGGTAGCAATACCACCACTGTTAGAAAATTTTGCACAAACACATAATAGCTATGATGGTGTAGGGTATAAAAATAAATAATAAGAATGCTATATTCGGCTATGCCGAATTTTCAATACCCTTCACCACAAATGCGTGTAAGTAAATGAGTTATATTACGTACATACATACTCAAAGATACACCCACAAACAATATAATATATAAACGTTTTTCTTTAATACAAAACAGGACTCATTATGTTAATGAGTCATAAAATTGGTTATATTTTTGGCTTTAACATTTTTCTATTGAACCGATTTCGATAATATTTGGAAAGAAGTTGATATAACTTTATATTATTATAAAATCTGACTCTAATTTGTCGATTTCTAATTGATAGTATTACGAAAACTAATCGTTGGATATTAGAGGTTGCTTTAGATATCGATCTGTATCTTTTTTTGCTGATAGGAAACTTCTCAGGGCCATAACAAATACTCAAGCCTCATTGTGTTCTGTCAGTTATTGTGGATGTGAGCAGACATATGGGCAGACGGACATAGCTAAATCAACTCAGATTATGATTTGATGTAGGAATATGAGGTTTGGATTGATTCCTTTTTAGCATTACATACGGAATGACAAGGTTAATATACTCACTTCACCACTGGAGGGTATAAAAAAGCGATAGACATTGTGAAAAATATTTGCTATTGAAATTCAATTCGGAAGTATTTTGGAAAACAAGTTATTTTCATTTTTGTTGGCATTTTTAAAGAATTGAATTTCAAAGATACATTTTATGATAAAGTTGATAGATATTTTGTTGCAAATTTATTTTCTTAATTCTCTTTTTTTCTTCTTTTTTGGAAAAGAAAAGAAAAAACTAATCATTTATGATTTATTAGAACTGCAATGCCATAAAAATGAAATGTATAAAAATCCAAAACTACAAAATTACTGTTTACTATTCTTTAATATGAAATATTGTGTTTATCCTTGGATATAATCGTTATAATACACTCAAAAAATTATTATAGTAATAAAGTTTAGTAACGGTAATAACACTTATGTGAATTTGTAAAATTAATAAAATGTTTTCACGTTTAAATCTTTTTAACTGTTTTTTGTGTGGGCCAATTCTAATAAAATATTGTATACAATTTTATTACTCATACTGGGAAAACATTTTTTTAGAGACGTTGTATGGAGGTCAAATAGTTACGATTCCTAATCCTACAGTTATCAAGTGAAAATGCTGGAGTATCAATTCAATTCTCTAAATTATTCGATTGTCCGAAGACAAACCTTAACCGGTTAGTAATCGCTTAATTGAAAACTAACTGATTAATCGAATAAACGAATAAAGCACTTAGGAAGACAGTACAAGTGAATACGGTGGACAACCTCAAAAAAGCTTTTGAGCAAACGTAATTTGAATTTTAGACTAGTTGTTTCACGTTAAGAAAACGATTGTTGGAACTCAGGAAACTTCAGCTCATCTTAAATTCTATTGCTAGCAAAAAGAGCCTTTAAATTATAATTAATTGTAATTCTCTCATGATTCTCCTAATTTTATTTGATATATATTTCTTGTTTTTCAAATTTTTATTTATTTCAAAAGGTGGTGAAGTGTGTCACGTAGATATTACAAAGGAAAAGTGGTTATATTCGAGGTTTGCTAAAGACATAAATGTGACAATGTTTTGAATTAAACCAGTTTTTCAGTACGATAATGTCTCGATTTGAGAATTAGTTTTGATTATGATTCCGAATCGATACTTTGTGTAAAAAAACGAATATTTTCTAATCGATTATACATTGTCAACTTTATATTGAAATCGATTCTAAGTAGCCGTTTAATATATCATTTAATTTCTGAATGAAACATGTGTGAAACGAGTTATTATTTTTAACAGTTTGTTAATTTTTCGATTATTTTATTCGATTAAAAGATCGATTATAGGCTACGATTAATCGACTAAAATAATCAATGTTAAATCTGGGATTTAACACCTTGGACTTGAATTTATTCGAGGCCCTCTTTGGGATTTCAAAGACCAGAGTTAGAACAAGATCCTTTCAACATGAACAGGTTAAGATGAGCTGCATAAGTTCAGAGTGTATAGTGATGCCAATGCCCAAGACTCGTTAGAAATTCTTATGTATCCTGTTCGCAAAAACAGCACTGTTGTCCTAAGAAACAAGTGATATCATATAAAATGTTAAATGCTAATAGGAATTGAACACCAAAATCTCAAATACCAAAATCTTCAATCCGAACTGCAAGAAATTTTAAATTATAACAAATTTAGAAGTTACTAAAAATGGTTTAATAATCTCTTAATAGTGGTCATTTACCCTGAGGGAGAATGAACTTCATTGTGTATACACCAACGGAAAAACGTGTTCCAATAATTGTAAAATACAAAAGCGACTTTAACAAATAAGAATGATATATTCGGCTGCACCAAATCTTTGATATGGTCGGTCTATAATTTTTTCGTAATAAACCGAAATTGCAGGTTTTAAATAGCAATCTGCGTAGAACAATAATGACCGTGACCATAAACAGACGGACAGACGACCATAAATAAATCAACTCAGAATTTGAGGTGATGCAAGAATATGTATCAAACATTTGGCATAAAATTTATTTAAGAACGTGGACAAAATTTTGAGACGATTTTGTGAAACTTTTTAAAAATAAAATGCATACAAATTAAAGCCGAGCGAAACTGCTATACATTGAACAATGCTACCAGATAAAACGGGTGGAAAGTTGTTGGAGGACAGACTAATGCCTTACAATGCGGGTAACGTATGGGTCAAAACATTGTATTACCAGTAAAAACTCATACAAGTAAAGTGTGGATAAATAAAAATGCTGGAATATTAAATGGCATTTTCATTGTTTTTATTTTTATTACATGCGATCATGTTTACTAATCCTATATGGCGCTCCTTGTCGTTCAATATCTGCAGAAGTATTACAGCGAGATTTCAACATTTAAGAAAAATGTAGGGTGGGTAGGGTCAATGGTAATACAAAGAAATAATCTATTTCTGAATGTTAAGAGAATTATCCAACTTTGGGACGCTGTTGACCGGCCGCGTTAATTTCCAAAATCTTATCACAATAGGTGGTGGGGGTATTATATGTTTTTGAAGATAATAATAAGCAAGAAAGCAAAATATACGAGGGTCGTTCATAAATATTTCGTAGCAGACATTTACAATCAACAAATTGGTGTAGGGTATTTAATAGTCTGACTGAAATATTTTTACCTGTTTTAAATATGAAACACCTTGTACCTTTTTATTCATCAGATATGGTGTTCTGTATTGCACACTTTGCCTTCGTCAATTATTTCACTCTGGCATTTGATCAGAAATTATAAAAACAATTTAAAACTATCGTATTTCCATGAGGAAAACCATGTTACTTTAAAATGTCCAACAAATTAGCAAGTCACATTAATTCTCTTCAGGTAAAAATTCTCCCTACAGATGTATGTATTCATATATCCATTATTCATGAATATTTATTTTGAAGAAGTGAACAAGAGGTCATCAAATTAAATGCTTCAAATTGAAATATTAATTTCGCAATGATGTTGCAAAAAATGAAATATGTTTGCAACACTCTTAACTCAGATAAGGATTCTTTTAAAAGATTCTTTGAGTGTAGAAAGTTGGTAACACAACTTTTACATCTGGCCAGACAATATGTGTTTTGTTGTGTATGAATGTATGTGTATATGTGTTGCAATGTTGTAAACTTTTGTTCACATACTTACAGATTATTATTATGACCATCATCAATTATATTGAAAGATACAATCTGCAAGTAATGATGCTTTTCTATCAATGTGTTTATGTTTGTTGTTGTAAATGTTGTTATTGTATTTTTGTTATTCTGGGTGAATGAGTCTGTGAAAAAAAGATAAATGAAATGTTTGTCTCTTGGACACCTGCAAAAATAAATTTCTTAGCACAAAAAAAATACAAAATACACTTAACAATCATTTCTATTCCTTCACTTTTTTTACAAATTACAAGTTAAAGACTTTAATATATATTTTCTGTTATTTTCATATTTTTTCTTCAAAATCATTGTTTGTTTGTTATGAACAAGTGGAAAATAAATCGTATGCAAATTGTGTAAATTAAGATTTAAATGTCAAAACGTTTAAACTTTAGGGGGCCAAATTAGAAGTAAAAAATTGCAAGAGAAATGCGAATTTAATTTGAAATTATATTTAAAAACGGTATCTTAATCAATTGTTAAGGAAAATTCACAAATTTCTTGTGAATTATTGAAATTTTTAATATTGGGTATACAAGTTAATAATTTTGATTATTTTAACGTAAAAATTTTACTAGGACTGTGATTAAACAGTCCAGTAAAAATTTATCTCTTTTCCTCATTGAAAAATCATTAAGCGACGTAGATCTAACCAGCCCAAATAATGTTAAATCAGGTTGACCATAATCTTAGATACCTAACGTTATAGAGATGCTAATAATAAGCGAATATTTTCAAGTGATAGAAATGTAAAGAAAGCTTGAGGCTTTTCGTAATACCGACATTTGATTTACTTCTAAAGAATGAAATCTCAATGTAATATAACTCCAACACTTTGTTTAAATTACATCATAAAAGGGAGCTTAGATCATTGCGTAATTGCTGTCCTCACGAACCAAATTTATATAAGAATTCCGAATGGCAAAATTTGCATGTGAATTCAATTATTTTTAAGAGAAGCAAATCTACAAGTGATGGCAAAATATCCTATAATTTCGATCTCATGTCATGGAAATAGTACAATTGAAACAACTGGCAGAGAAATTGACACAAAAGGTGAATCTGCATGCAAATCCATGTTCAATTAAATCAATAATTTTGTTTTAATAATTTTCACAAAATCTACAAAATATATATCCATTGAAATACCTGCATTCCTTATTGTGCTTGAACCGAACTATACAAATACATTAAAAACATTACATATAAATATTAACAACCAGGATATATTAAATTTATATGAAGTACTTATTGCGGCTCCTCCGATGGAAAAAACAAAACTCGAACCCAGACCGAGCTTTAGATAAATTCCTTACACAGTAGTTATTTGGCACAGAGACTTCGATTAATTGTTCAGTGATATTACTTTTAAACAAGGAAAAATGACTTCGTCTGACTTATTCGGGTTACTGTATAGGTAAGGTTAGCTCATCAGGTTGCCACGATTATAGGAGAATTATTAGGGTCACTTGTGTCCTTAAGGTCCCTTTGTATTATCTGTAAATATAAAAATAGGAAAACGAGAAAGTGGGTATATAAGAGACAGTAAAGATGTAAATTGAGAGTAAAGATGCAAAGAGGAATGGCAGGAAAAAAGTCAACCTTGAGAACATTTAGAGGAGTACCTCAAGGCTCTATATTAGGACCGCTTTTATTTATTATCTATTTAAATGATCTGTTTGGGAAACTTAATTTCTGTCAATGTTATATGTATGCTGATGATATTCAGCTCTTGGCTGTTGATACAGGTATTGGTCTTACACATTTTGAGAATAATGTTAATAGCGACTTGATCCATGTTGTGGAATGGTGTGAAAATAATTACATGAGTTTAAATCCTTCAAAGTCAAAAGCTATGTTTTTCTCTAATACGACTAATTTCCCTGTCATACGTATAATGGATGAAGCTGTTGTTTTTGTATCTCATCACAAATCGCTAGGCATATTTTTAAATTTTAAATTGAATTTTCATTTTCACATTAACTATGTTATATCAAAATTGTCTTTTGTACTGAGGAAACTATACTGCCTCGGATCTTTTTTACCATTTAATGTTAAGAAAAGAGTTGCATTGTCTCTGTGCTTACCAATACTCCTATATGGCCTTGAAATTTTTTCTGGTACATCTGAACAGTACATTAGTAAACTACATTTGTGCTTTAATCATCTGGTTCGATTTGTGTATAATATTGTCTATAGAGAGCACAGGTTATTGAGATTTTAGGTACTGATTTTAAAAGTTTTATTAAAAGGCGTATATTACTTAAATTCTATAGTGTCATGAAATATGGCAAACCCACCTACTTAAAAGAAAAATTTCAGTTTGATATTTCTTCAAGGAGCAATATCATAATTTGTCCAAGACATTATTCTCTTTATATGTCTAGGTCGTTTGTTGTACGAATTTCTCGTATTTGGAACAATTACATTCCTTACGAAGAGCGAAATTTTCATAAATCAATTACGGTCTTTAAGAATATATTAAAACATCACCTATAAATAAATTTTGAATGTTGCTGTTACATATGATTGCTAATACTGAGTATTATAACATAAAACCATTAATTTTCGACTTCAATATTTTGTGCAAAGTTGGGGGGGGGTAAATTTAATTGATAGTCTTTGTTGTAATTATCAAGTATTTGATTTTTTATATATTAACTTAATTTTATACAATTAATTTCTTTCTTAACCAATATGTATAAATATTATAGCCAATGTTATTCTAGATTAAGTAGGCCTAAGAGCTTGTAATCTAATGAATAATAAATGAATGAAATGAATGAAGTTATAAGCCAAATTGATGATATGGAGGGAGGAAAAAGAAGAAAGTAGGAAAATGATTGCTACATTTTGTGCAGCCATCGGTTTCGCAGAGGCTGTGTCTTAAGAAGCCATCATTTTATGGAGCCCTAGTTAATTGCGAGTAAATCCACATATAACACGTAAATTAATAGTTTTTAGAATTGTTAAAAATTGCAGTCGGAAGCAGGGAGTAACAGAAAAGATGAAGAACCATTTCCTTGAAAACTAATATTGGAAATATCATACTGGTAAGCAAGTTCGTTGGTACACTATTATATCTGTATTGTGCTATAACATAAAGCGCACTCTCTTCATGTTTCTTACAGGCAGGGTGCGATAAAACGCACCCTGCCTGTAAGAAACTCATACTCATAGGTGTTTCAACTCCCCATCCCTTTTCCCATTTCCAAGAAACTAGATAAGCGCAATGTTCAAATGCTCTGCGGCATTCCCTTTTTAGGATCGAATTTTAGCCTTGCTGTCAGTAAATTGCTCTCCCTCTCCGTTAGAATTTTTTACAGCCAACATTATATAAGATCAGAACACTCTTATAAGAGACAGGTAATGGCGCCAACCCAAGGTATTTTTAGCTACTAGATAACGGCAAAGTTTTTCAATTTAATACCGCTAACTGAAGTTTGGTATGTTATGCTTCCTTGCTAATAATACCAGCCTTGTTTTCGATATATTGTAGTTAAATATTCCAGTTGCTTAGAGTTCTAATTGCAAGTTTCATACTTTGCGATAGCATCTCCAGATGCTATTGACACATACTGCTACATATTGATCAAACGCCATCACCTGAAGCCCAAACATTGCATTCCCATTTGTAATCTATTAAACTGTTTTCACATCTTTTCGTTTTGATTCTTTTCTAGAAAAACCTTGCGCTGACTTTTTTATCCAACAACTTGTAATACTTAGTATTAAACCGACTTTGAAAGATCTTATCTTAGCGGACAAAAAACAGCTGGTTTTAAAATTTATTAGTTTAAGCAAAGTCCTTCATGTCAGATAATTTTACTATCCTATAAATATTAGAACTATGAATGGAAGATAAACAGTTGGACGACTTAAGTCTTCCGATATACCCTCTCCATTTTTCGCACCCTTTTGATTCTATTTCGTTTCAGTTGTAAAGCTTGTAATAACTCGGAATATAACATAAACTTCGATAACTCACATTAAATCCCCGTGCCCTCAATTTGGCCAATCATGAAAATGGTGTGCAAATTGTTATGATTGTTTTTAGTTTTAAAATATTTCACTTGTCCCATTCCACTTGTTTTCTCCGTATATTTTTATAATTTTTCGCAAACTCATTTCATATGGTCCTTTTGAAGTTTTTTGCTTCCTTTTTGTATTTTGAATTATTTTTCCTTCCTAAGTATATAGTCGTTTATGTATATATCTGAATGTATGCGGATTTTCTATTTAGTTAACTTCCTAAAAGCAACATGACATTGTTCTTCCTAGAATTTCAGTTTTCATTTCTTTTGCTTCTTTTTATTCTCTTAAAATGTTTATCCTTTTAACTTGAGTTGTTAGATGAGTTGGCGAATTTTTTTAAGAATCCTTTCATTTCTTTACTTTATGTTTTTTCGTAACAAATATATATTTTTTATTATTCGTAGAAGTGGAAGAGGAAGAAATAAGAAGAAAAAAAGCTGAAAAAGAATGAGTTAAAGCAAACCAAACTCTCTGTAAAAAACGTTTTAAAATGTTGTTACTTTGTCACATTTTCCAGACTAACAAACAGACAGACAAAGAGAGACACAATTTGCCGGGAACGGAAGGATATTAAGCATTTAGACTGTTTTAGTGCCACAATATGCAAACACAGTTACAGCATACAAAAAAAGAAATATTGACAAAAAAGGATAAAAACAGAGGAAAAAAGGTAAAATTGCCTTACAAATGATTTTTCTAACAAACAGAAAAAACGAAGAGAAATAGAAGAAATGAAATAAAAAAGAAAACTAAATGAAACCGCAGAGTTGGAAAATATGCTGAGATAACATGTTTAGGCTTATTTCACATAACGTCACATACACTCGTTCATACATACATTCATGCATAAGTATATCCTGACACATACAT
>PYHX02000158.1:65913778-65942093 GCA_004302925.2 Cochliomyia hominivorax | reverse complement strand
AAAAACTTTAGAATGAATGGAATTCCAAAACATCCTTTGGGGAAAGCAGACCGGTTAGATCAGTGCTCGAACTATTTGTAAAGCTAAAGCAGATCTAAAAATATACAAGGTGCAAACAGTTTCCTCACAGTAATGCTGCTAAAAATTAAGAGGCCAAAAACTGATCACGGAAATTGAAGTAAAATTTCTAGAAAATTTTCTAGGAAAAAATATTCTTGCTGTATAATGGATGACGAAACTTATTTTATGGCAAGTTTTTCGCAACTTCCTATTCTTAATATGACAAGCAATATGCGTTGCCGCAAAAGAAGCCAACCATTTGTTGCAATTGGCTCTATAAATATGAAAATTTACAATGAAGAAATAGGCTGTTTCCATTCATATGATTTATACTCTTATTTTGGGCCTGACTTGGCATCCTGTCACTAAACAAGCCTTAAAGTTGTACAAGAACAATAATGGGGTATTTGTATCTGGAGCTAAGGCCAGTGGAGGCTCTTCTTAAAAGAGAATTAAAGAGCACAAAACGGTACCCAAAAGTGTATTAAATTTTAAATCTGAGGACAGGATGGATCACACTGGTATAATCTTTGTTTAAAAATTTTAATATGAATGGAATTAAATCTGCATCTTCCGAAAGGCTCTGGAACGACTTTATTAAATTTGTAGTTATAGTTTAGGAGAAATTAAGTTTTGGCCTAAACTATAAGAGATAACCTACAGAGAGGCTTTTGTCTAATAGAAAAAAGTTTCAAAAACTTAAATTTTGAAAGGACGAGGTTTTCTCAAAAAAAAGGACAAAAAAAATTACGATACCACCACTCTTAACTATACCGTTCAACTTAGGATCACTTTCTGAGTTAATTTAAAGATGTCCGTCTGGCCGGCCGACTGGCTGGCCTTGTGAATGAAATTTGTTCCAAGGACGAGGTGATGATTGGTCCATTATCTCCCCCCTCCTTGTGACCTTTAATCCCCACTCCTCTCGGAATGGGAATTTAAGGTCGGTCGACGGTCGGTCGATCTTCTAGATCCCACGTAACACCCACAAACAAATCCTTTTATGGTGGCTACCACTTATATCCAACAATGTGATGTAGGGTATCTAACATTCAGGCTTCCTTCTTACTTGTTTCTAGATTTTTTGTCATTATTTATGCATTAACAGTCGTTATTTGTTCATTTTTATAAAATTTCACATTCAAAAAAAAATTTCTATATTAAATTTCTTTTTTATTAAGAATTATATCACATACAATAATTAGTAATTTAATAAACATTTAAATGACAACAAAATTTCAGTTTATTGAGTTAATTCTTTATTATTTACGTTATAATTGTATTTTAGTTCTTTTTTCAATTCGAATTGAATTTCTCATTTGGTATAATTAATTCATGTCCAAAACGAAACTTTGCTAAATTTAAAATAGTTTTTCTTTGTATTTATTGTATGTTAACATTTATTTGTTGTAATTAGCAATGTTTTTTTTTTATTTTTGTTAATTTTGGTATTAAATGTTCAAAATGTATATTATCATAATATGGTTCATATTGCAAATGGTCGACTGTATTGTGAGCTACAGTTTACTTTATATTTGCTAATGTGATTCGGGTATATTTTGTTATAATTTAAGATTAAATTCTCAGATTAATTATGAATTAGGGATATTAATACAGAAAAGAAAGCACCATTCCCCTTCCTAAGATTAGATTTTAATAGATTAATGCTTACTGGGCTGGATTGCAAACCCTTTTAGACACATTTATAAAACCGCTTAACAATTCTTCGTTCCAAAATTAGTTAGAAAATAAAAAGGCTCCAAAACAAGTTGAGTAGAAGTTGACTCAAAAAATACAACAAATTGTAATAAAATTGCTTCAAATTTAAGAGTTTATATAAAAGAACCCTTTCCCGGGAATATTAGTTCTAGCTAAATATGGTCTGATATGTTTAAATTATCAATTTAATATAGTGGACCAATATTCGACAAATTAGTAACACAAATATATTCAAGATAGTTTGAATAATCGTGACAAATTTTTAGCTATAAGCTAAAAATTTTGGAAGTTTTAGTCTATAGCTTTTTACTATTAAACCGATTTTGATTTTTTGTGCTATAAAAACATTCGCAAGTGAACCGGCATAGCTGATTTTCAATAGGAAACTATGGCAATAACAAAAAATTTTCAAAGTCCATCAAATTCGGACAATTATTTTAAGCGTGAGAACGTTTCCAACAGACGAACAGACTCAGATTTTGATATGATGCAAGAATATATAGTTTATGGTGTCTTGTATGATTTCTTTCTAGCGTTACACACAGAATGACAAAGTTACTATATTACATCGCCACTTGTAGTAGTGGAGGGTATAAAAAGTAAGATAGATTTTATGTCGCTTTAATTAAGAGGTTGTCTCAGGACTATAGTTAATCCTCAGATAAAATTTCATTAAGACTATCAATCGGATGTAAGCATGCAGACGGACATATCTAAATCGACTCAGATTTTCATGTGATGCAAGAATACATTATTATTATTATGGGGTCTTAGATGATTCCTTCTAAGCGTTACACACAGAATGACAAAGTTAGTATACCCTCTTCACCACTTGCAATGGTAGAGGATATAATAAGGTGAGTACTTAGACGTAGGTGTTATAGTCAGGATCAAATATTGGGTAAATAATATAATAATTCCAATGAGAATTGAATTTTATCAGCTTTATGGAATGTCACTTTCATATGTACTACACTAAATGTGTAAACTCCTTCACAACTTTATAAGTGTAATTCGATAATTTTCCTAAAAAATCCCACAGAAATACCACAAATACTCAATTCTCACCGCAAGCAATATTCCTGTCACCCTGCTTGATGTAGGGCTACAAAGAAAGGAAAAACTGTGGACAAATTTAAAGTTTCACATAAAAACAAAATAAAATAAAACAAACACACAACAATAAATAACAAAATATGAAAATTCTAATTATGTAATGTATTTTTTATGACTTAAGGAATTTTCACTTCCATTCCGTTTGTGGCCATTTGTAAAATAAAATGCCGGAGCAAAATGTATCTGTGTGAAAAAAATTACATTTATTTCTTCCTCTTCACTACTATTTAAAATCTTGTTGTTGTTGTTGTTTTTAGAAATTTTCATAAAGCAAATTGAGTAAAATTGGGTAATAAATAAATAAAGGAATGAATGAATAAATAAATTTATAAATAAACAAACCAACAAACGATGAACGTTTTTAAACATAAAAAATCTTGTAGTCTGGTGTTTTTTATTTTTATATGATTCGACGATGCACAGTGGACCGAAATCGCTTTTTTTACATTGGAACCAATGAATATTTTTTTTACGAAATTTAAATGAACATTGTTAAGGTGTTGACTTAAAGCAATAACAAGTTTCTAGTCCTGGTCCTGGAATCGGGAGGTGGAGCTCCAAAGTAGGTCGCGTTTTCTTTAAAAATCGTTAAAACTTTATTTTGGATTTAATAGAAAAAAATAAATACATACATAATATAATTCTATACAAAGGACGCTTACATATATCTCTTATAGGTTAAGAGACAAGTTTTTTAGTTTTTTAAATTTGGTGGCTCTATTCAAAATAAATCTAAAATAATTTCTGGTTTCTAGATATTTTGCTTTCTTCACATGGTTAACATGGAAAGCCAGACGGACGGACATTGTGAAATAAATTAAAAAAGTGATCATGAGTCGAACGGTATACTTAAAAGTGGTAGCAGAACAATTTTTTCTGCTCGTTACATCTGCACAAACGCATAATAACCCAACCATCTATGGTGGTGTAGGGTATAAAAAGCATTTTGTGACCACTGTGCGATGTTACAATTTTTCGTATTTAAGAGGATTCTCAAATTACGTGAATAATTTTTTGTATTGTTGTTCTTGTTGTTGTTTTTATTATTTTTGTTGTTATTTTTTTAAGTATTTTGTGTTTATTTAACATCTGAGTTGAGTAAAATCTTTAATTGTTTTGTTGTGTTTTTTTATTTAAATTTAAAAATTATTTTAAAACGATTGAAACGAATAAAATAAACCAAATAAACATAAACTGTCAAAATTGTTGTTTTGTTGTTTTTGTAAATTATTTATGTAAATCGAGAGTGATGCTACACAAATGTATTTTAAGTAATAATTTTAATGAGGGACGAATAAATTTTTATAAGTGGGAAGATGATTAAGTCGACGAAGAAAATAAAAAAAAAAACTAAATTAAAATTATTTTGTGCTCCATTATACTGATTGGGTGGTCGTTTTAAAGCAAACATTGTTTGAGGAATAAAAAACTTTGATTTAAGACTTACATGCCACCCTTCAAACTCTGACATATATTTTAGTTTTATGACTCAAATAAATAATTAAAAAGTCACAGAGTCTTGCAATAAAAGAATCTGATGTGAAATGAAAATTACCCCCAGATCAGTGAACATGTACATTGTATTCTGTTTTGTGGGACGAATGTGCTTACATAGCAATGGGGGACAGTGTGTTTAAAACGGAAGTAATTTTGTAATTCTTCTAACCGCTGCAGATATCTTAATGAAATTAAGGAAGAAAAGAGGTGAGTTAATTTAGGTTGCAGGTCAATATTAGTGGTGTTGTCGCTGATCATCCAAAGTTTTTAATAATTTATTTATGAAATAAAGATATAAAATTTTATACATATTAAAATACGTTTATGTCTTATAGTTTTAGAAATGTTCAAGCCGAAATTAATGTTTAAACCTTTTCTTCCTTGTTTTTTTTACTGGGTGAATAGAGGTCCTATGTATGAATGGAAAATAACTAAATTTGGATTTCTAGTTTATGCTTCTAGCTAAGATGTAAACCACGAAAATAAGTATTTAGTGTGAGTAGTATTTAAAAGCTAGAACTTGGAGTTTACAGAGAATTTTAAAGAAAACTCCAACTTTGCTATTCAGAAATACTCAAAATTATAATCGGTACAGAAACTGTTTCAAAAGTTTACATTTTTTCATTGTATCATATAATTCCATAAATTATTGTATAATAAATTTATATAGAAATAATTATTGTAATAATAATTATTGTATAAAAAATTATTGTTATTAAAAACTTTTAACAGTGTCATAAAATCCCATGATTTCGATTTTTTCCAATTGTATCCAAAATCTTTATTTTGTACCATCAGAAAATTTCGGAAAATGCCACATCGGATATCAAATTACTGTTTATCTGTATGGATCTATATATATTTTATATTAATTTTTTAAGTTCTTTATATCAAAGAATTAGAACAGAAAATTCATAATGTAAACTGAATATATGTATATATATATATATATATATATAATATATATATATATATATATATATATATATATATATATATATATATATATATATATATATATATATATATATATATATATATATATATATATATATATATATATATATATATATATATATATATATATATATATATATATATATGATTCCTATAGAAGATTAAATTGTTATGTTTATGTTTGCACCCTTTGACTTGAGTTTTCAAAATTTTCAGCATATTTTTGTGTCCACGTCGCAGAGACTTACTTGTGCCAAATTAAATCGCATTAAACCCCATTGTATGAAGAACATTGGTATGGGACCTACCTGAAATATTAAAACTAACATGACCAATTTTAATAGGCTTTGTCCCCAGGCCATAATAATAATATGTACCAAATTTCATTTTGACCTGTTGACTGTTCACAACGTTTATATGGACAGCTAGCCGGGAAGACAGATGGACGCCCAATTTTTTATCAATTTGTGAAGGGTATAATAATATTTTAGATGGAAATAAATTTTTCTTATAAATTAAAATTTACTTATGTACTGGTACCGCAAAGTTATGGGTTCGAAGTTTATGACTCCTCCTACTTAAATGAGCATAACAATTAAATTATTCATATTGTAGATCATTTCAGCATAATAAACATTTTAAGCTTAATGATTTTGTCGTAACTTTAGCAAATCGGCTCTCTAGGAAATATCAAAATACTGTCCCATTTCAGAATCAAACATACAGCATCCCCTTTACTTTTAAACTGTGGGAACTAAATTATTTGAATTATATATTGAATATACAAAATCTCTGATTATATGTGTTTTTCAAACAGAACATTTTATTTGCTGGAGCACATGGAGTATAACGTACATATAGAGTTACATATCTAAATATGTGAACATAAATTACCCACATTTTATAAATAATTTATGTCGTAGGGCTTGAATTTTTTAATCAATGCTTAAACTTATTATATATAAAAAACAATAAATAGCATTAATTTGAGATCAAATTATTATTAATACAGAAATTTTAAAAATTTATATATAAATCAATTTGTATCGATTTTAAACATGGAGAAACTGAGACTTCACAAATAAAATTTATATTTTAAATGGAAATATATCTTAATTTGACTAATTATTACTACAACGCCAACGTATATATGAGATTTTCCTCATTAAAATGATGAATGACACGTTGTTGCAGAATATTACAAGACTTACTTGTGCCAAATTTCGTTTATATTCAGGACGTAACCAATTTAAATAGGGTCAAAATAATAACATGTAGCAATTTTCATTGAGATATTTTAAAAATTGCGACCTATAGACGGTTCACAACGTTTACATGGACAGTCAGAAAGTGGTTGTAGCATAATTTTTTCTGCATGTTACAAACATCAACACAAATGCATAATACCTCAACAACCTTCGGTGGTGCAGGGTATACAAATTCTAAAGTTTCTTGTCTAAAATGTTAATATTTCCTCATATATGTTTTTTTCTAATTTTAAGTATTCGATTCGACGCAGAATAACTCCTGTCTGTGTAGGGTATTATTACTTTTTTTGTTCTAAAGGGTCCATATTATATAGAGGCCAATAAATAGCCATCACCACAAAATGGATAACGTGTTATGTATCCAAAACTGCTTTTTGTTTTAAAGTTAAGGTTGTAAGATAAGGAAAAAGCTCTTGTTTATGAAAGGTGAAGTTAGACAAAGAATTTAGTTAATGCTGTTGGGGCATTTTCACTTTATTCTGCCCTATCCCAAAATAGTGTTGCCTGTAATTTATTGCATTTTTGCTACAACAATACGTCAAATTTCATTAAATTTGCATATATCAAGCTTGTATACTATCTTATCATTAATGTGGAATTTGTGGGACTGTTCAACTTTATCTGGAACACTTATCTCTAATCCGGCAAGACTCTTTGTGATATAGACTGTAAAATTCCTCCCTCAAAATATGGGTATACTATTAACTGATTCAGAATTATTTTTATGAGGATTTAAAAAAATAATGTAAAACATTATCCAGGAAGTAGATTATAAGAAAGAAAATAACCAAATATGATCCGAAAAATATCAAACCAGATTTATTTAATAATATAATATAATATATATAATTAATATAATATAATATAATATAATAATAATATAATATAATATAATATAATATAATATAATAAATATAATATAATATAATAAATATAATATAATTATAATATATATAATATAATATAATATAATATAATATAATATAATATAATATATAATATAATAATATATAATATAATATAATATATATAATATAATTTATATATATAATATAATATAATATAATATAATATAATATAATATAATTAATTAATATAATAATATAATATAATATAATATAATATAATATAATATAATATAATATATAATATATATAATATAATATAATATAATATAATATAATATAATATAATATAATATAATATAATATAATATAATATAATATAATATAATATAATATAATATAATATAATATAATATAATATAATATAATATAATATAATATAATATAATATAATATAATATAATATAATATAATATAATAATAATATAATAATATAATATAATATAATATAATATAATATAATATAATAATATAATATAATATAATATAATATAATATAATATAATATAATATAATATAATATAATATAATATAATATAATATAATAATATAATATAATATATATAATATAATATAATATAATATAATATAATATAATATAATATAATATAATATAATATAATATAATATAATATAATATAATATAATATAATATAATATAATATAATATAATATAATATAATATAATATAATATAATATAATATAATATAATATAATATAATATAATATAATATAATATAATATAATATAATATATATAATATAATATAATATAATATAATATAATATAATATAATATAATATAATATAATATAATATAATATAATATAATATAATATAATATAATATAATATAATATAATATAATATAATATAATATAATATAATATAATATAATATAATATAATATAATATAATATAATATAATATAATATAATATAATATAATATAAATATAATATAATATAATATAATATATATAATATAATATAATATAATATAATATAATATAATATAATATAATATAATATAATATAATATAATATAATATAATATAATATAATATAATATAATATAATATAATATAATATAATATAATATATAATATAATATAATATAATATAATATAATATAATATAATATAATATAATATAATATAATATAATATAATATAATATAATATAATATAATATATAATAATATAATATAATATAATAATTGTATAGTAGATCATTACTGACTAGCTCAAAACTATTTACCGGGAAGGGATCTTATATGAGAGCTGTAGCAGAATTTGAACTGAGATTGGCTAAATTTATAATATATATTCAGAGCATCTAGGACAGTGATTATACCAAATTTCAATATAATTTGATTAAGTTATTAGTTTTAAAACCTAAACCCGTTTTCCGGGGAAGGGCCCTAAGATGGTAGCTATAGCAAATTATGAACCGCAATTAAATCAAATTAATAATATATATTCAGGACACTTAGAAAAGTGATTGTATCGAATTTCAATAGAATTGCTCTTAGTTTATTAGTTTTATAACCTTAAATCTATTTTCCGGGTAAGGGCCTCATATGAGAGCTATAGCAAAAGGTGGACATATTAATAACATATATTCAGGATGGTTAGAGAATCAACTGTGCCAAATTTCAATTGGTTTATTTTTAACAGTTTTACAAGTTAAAAGCTATATTCCAGGAAGGCGACTTATATGGAAACTAGGTCAAATAATGGCTAAGTACAATTTTTTTTTTTGTTTTTTTCAGATAATTTCTGTTTCGAAATAAATATATATGGCACATTTCAGAAAATTATTTTTTAAATTAGTTCCTATATGATACACAGACTTTGGAGTGTATCGAAATGTTGCATATTTAGCCTATAACTTGGTTACTATCGACCCGGTTTAGATGATTATTTGTAGAATGATAAAGTCTATATAATTGTACTTTATAGTTATAGTTAAGTTTTTGTTAAAGTCCGGTTACTTTTTGTTGAAAAAATTATAAAAGTCCTTTTTCGGAATTTTGTGGTTGTCTCAGATATCGGTCATGTTAATTAGCAAATTTCTCAGAACAATGACAAATACTCGGGACAAATTTCATTGAATTCGGAAAATTAGTCCAGGAGTGACAGACGGACGAACATTGCTAAATCAACTCAGATTTTGATATGATGCAAAATACTTTATGGGGTCTTAGATGATTCCCTCTTAACGTTACACACGAAATGACAAAGTTTATATACTCTCATTACCACTGTGGTGGAGGGTATAAATATACTTTTGTTAGAAAGTATATTTAAAACATCTAAATTTATTAACATAAAAAGGAATTTCAATTAAAACATTTATTAAATTAATAAAATTATAACACACAACCATTATTACTGCTGCAGTAGATTTAACCTAAATACATGTTGTATGTATGTATGTATGTATGTATGTATGTATGTATGTATGTATACAAATACATGGTAACTCTGTTGTTAATTGTATAAAATAATAAACAACTACAATTTTAATAACATCATAAATCTTTAAAATTGCTTATGACATTATACGAATATAAAATAATTCAGATTAAATATTCCATTCTCATATTCATATATTTTTAAAACCCTGGTCATTGCTTCATCATGGCACACACACACATACAAACACACAATAAATACACAATAATATGCAGTGTGAAATATAAAGACCAGAGTATTTTGAATAAATTTACCACCACAGAATCCTCATTAACATACTGCAGGATTTTCTAATGTTTGGTAAGGGAATTTATTGTGGGTATTTGAGGTATGGCTTACACCTGGACACTCATCAGTAGACAATTAGATGGATAATGATTATGATTTTATTCTTCTCTTTTTGTTCATCTCCAATATTGTATTTTTCTTTATTCATATTTTCTTTTTTGGATCCTGTGGTAGAAATACATGTATATTGCTTACACTTTTGTATCTGTGTATAAGTATTTTAATGTTATCTTTTGTGATAAAATAATAATATTATTATTATTAAAAAAAGGAAATATCAAACAATAGAGCTTCAACACCTCGTTGTTTAATTCAAACTGTAATAATGAATTACAATTACTTTACCTTATTATCGGGCGAGTGATGTTAAAAATGGAACTTTTATTTTATAGATTATTCGAATATGAACAGCAACATTATTATGTAACGCGCATCAGGAGAGAAGTAACTAGATGACAAAACAGTACTTGTAATACTTGGAATATTTCATACCTTCAGCTACGAGGGTATATTCATTTTGTAAGGTACAAGCTTTTACCCGTTGTGCTTTGCTTCACAAACATTCTTCTCAGACCAAGATCATTTAATATTTGCTTTGCGTCCTACATTTTGTCAAGTAAAAATGTTTGGAACCAAATTTTAGTCGTTTAGAGATTCGATAACAATTATTTTTTGTATGCGGATATCCCTTCCCCTAGTCCTGTCGGTTCTATATTTTGTTCACAAAAATAGTTCCTTTTGGAAAGTGAGAATTCTTAGATATTTGATAATCATTATTTACTTTGTAAGGGGGAATCTCTTCCTCTGGTCCTATCCGTCCTACATTTTGGACAGTAAAAAATATCCTTGCAAAAGTAATTGGAACCAATTTGAATTTTCCCGCTTTTACAGTTCTTTTGATATTCGTACCATTCCCTTGATCCTACCCGTCATATATTTTGATCAGTACAACAAATTCAAAGAATGTGAAAACTTTTGCTTTTTTAGTTCTTTAGATATTCGATAATCGACACTTTCTTTGTATGGAGGACACCTCTCTCTATGATCCTATTCGCCCTTCATCCTGTCCAGTAAAACAGTAACTTAAAAAAATTATTGGGATCAAATTTGAAGATTTGATTCTGGCTTTGAAATTTTTGGCTCCTCAAAAAAACTAAAGAAAAATATTTGAAAATTACTGAAATTCCGATAGGGCTTTGGAAGAAATTGTTTCCCTTTATGTCCTCGGATTTGCTTAATAAGCATATAAAATTTCCATAATCTGTATCTCTTAAATTTAAATTTCTTCAAATGTTCCAGTAGATACGAAAAAATTCTCGAATACCTGAAAAATCAACATCACTAGAAAATAATAAATACCTGCCAACAATCATTTGAGGCAACATAATCATCAACATGAACGACATCATCATTGTTTACTGTTGCGGATGAAATTTGCTTTAACTATATAAAATAATTAGATTCATGAAAACAAATACAAACTTGCATAAACACACAAACATTAAACAATCTTAAGGAAAATTAAATATCGATGATAATTTCTAAAATGCCTATTAAAACCATCAAAAATATTTCTTGTTTAAAATACTCCACTTTGAATCCAGAAAGGGAAAACTCGACAAAGTGAGAAAATATTGAAAGCATGTTGAAATAGCTCCATTCACTTGTGATAAATTAGAAGTCCAGTTATTTAATATTTAAGTCGAATGGTCATAGGTCAAAATTATGTAGTAAAGAGTTGTCCAACAAATATGAAACACACATTTCCGTCTTAAAAACTATATTTTTTTTTGGAAATCTAATCATATTCTTTCATTTGAAGAAAACCATTATTATAATGTCATTATTGGTGGAGGCAACCGATAAAAAATCTTTTAAATTGGGGCTTATGCTTTTTAAGAATGGAAGGTATGACCAATAATGATAAACATTTTTAAGATATTGAATTGGAAAGATTGCTCGACGAAAATCGTTACCAATGGCAATTCCGCAAAAATCAGTTTTTGGTAGTGAAATTTGAATACATTTCAGTCAAATCAATGCTACTCACCGTGTTTAGCGAAATCAGAAAGGTATTTTTTATTTTGAACTGTTGAAAATGTATCTAACAATTAGCACTATCGAAAGTTACTTTGAAGTGAGCAATAAACAAAAAAATTACCTGACTCGATGCCATGGAACTCCTCTATGATAAAATCCATTTAGAAAAGCGTTTTAGTTCGGACGCCTGATTCACTCTCTATCTAAAAATCGAAGCAGGTGATTTCAAGGTTTACGTGGGTACCCGACATGTAAGCTTAACCCCAAGGTGAGTACAATTATTAGTTGGTTACAGGTTCCCTTGTTACCAAACATAAATCTCTGATGAAAATTCGAAGCTTGTAACTTTCCTATTTCGACATCAAATAGTAAAATATGGACGGATATTCACCAAATTAATAACAAAATCGTGATGAATTTCAATAAAATGGCTCCATACTTAGTAGTTTTAAAGGCCTAAAAACTCGATTCAGATTTCAAGTTGATACAATAATAGATATATACTTTTTACTTATACGTTTTGGCGTTACACATAGAATATACCATTTTCACCACTTGCAGTGGTGGAGTGTATAAAAAAACGGTTAAAGTTCAATTATATCTTAATAAGTATTAGAGCGGTGTTAAATCGTATTAGAGAATGGGAATGGAAGCTGTGGGGTTTTAATGTATTAATAAAATTTCAACATGGTTTGAAAGGCCTCTCTTACATATGATTCCCTCTGGAAATATACTTATTATTACATATATACACACATACATACATATATATATTTTGTGAAACAATGTGTTTACATGGAGCATTTTGTTGTCAACAAATAATTACAAACTGCAGGGGTATTTATGAATGAACACCAACTGGACAGACATTTTATTCTGTATTGTTCTTGTTATTTTGTTCATGTTGCTCTAATTATATGCCACATAACACATAACATGGAGGGGACTTTTGCCAAAAAAATAAAATTGAAAATTCAAAAGACAGAAAAAAAAACAAAAAAGAATCTCCACATTAATGTAAACAAAAACAACAAAACAATGTGTAAAAGTAAACAAACAAAAGACAATATTAAAATTTATTTTCTGAATTCTAATTAGGTAAAATGTGTTAAATTTTTAATTAAAGTCATAATAAAGAATTTATTTTTTAAATAAGAATAAAATTAATAAAGGAAAAAGAAAAATAATCTAAAATATAATTTTCCCACATGACAATGTTAACTTCTCTTTTTGTACGTTTCGGAATGAATACTGTAGCATCAAGTGATACTTTGTTCAGAATAACAAACGATTCTGTTTATAGGATGTAGGATGACGGAAGGAAGAAAAAACTAAAACGGAAATTCAATTTTACCCAAAACCATATGGTTTTTCTAGAATGAATGTATTTGAGTTCATACTTTTAGCTGGAGGTTTTCCTTGTCACTTTGAAAATTTCTTTCCTTTTGCATTTGGCAGTTAATGTCACATGTGTTGGCCGTTACATTTACAATGATGACCATTCTCAATGATGGTCATTTTATTCATTTGTTAAAAGGAAAATGAAGAGTCTACTGCACATTCCAAATGGAGTTTGGCCATGATAGAGTTAGGAGTCATAGTCGCCATTTTCTCGTTCTTCCTTTCTTTCCTGTTGGTATAATTACTTGGTACTTATGGCCAACTGAGCCATACAATGACCACAGCTGTGTGTCATGACAATTCATGAAACTAGGAAATGAGTTTTAAAATTTCTTTCAATATGTTTCAAAATTTGGAAAAAAATAACAAATACAAGGAAAAGTGTTGCAGAAATTTGATACATATTCATTCGTGTACGTATGAAAGGATGAGTTAGTAAAAGTTAATAATTTATTGAAGTTTTAAATTTGAAATATTTTCCATATTCTAAATATTTAAATCTTGCGGATTTTCAAATTATTATGATTCCCAAGTAGTTTATTTCATTTGAATACCCTACACTTCACTACACTACACTACCAAAGCTGGTTGGAATTATGCGTTTGTGCTGATGTTTGTAACATGCAGAAAAAATTGTGTTTTACCCATATAAACGTTGTCAAAAGTTCACAGTTCGAAATTTTTGAAATATCTTGATAAAATTTGGTACATATTATTTTGGTCTCAGCAAATTTTCTTCCCGGAGTACACATATAAATACAAAACGATTTGAACGAAATTTTGCAGAGGTAAATCTTATTTTATTCTAAAAAGATGTGCCAAAATATGGAAATGTCGGTGCTTTATTTCTCATAGGTCCCATACAAACCCCTTCCAAATATTACCTATACGTTGGTATTATAATAACAATTGGGCAAATTATTAAAAATATAAGCAAAAATCTATGTGCAAAAGGGTGGTTCATTTCATTAGATCCCATAGAAGCCCCCCTAGAAAAATTAATTTTAAATCTTATTCTCACAATTAGTGTCACAATATTGCACTACACACTTAAGAATAAATTAGAGAATCATATTATAGGAGGGTTGTTCATAAATTTCTTGTAACTACCATTTTTAACCGAGGACGTGGTGTAGGGATTAGATTGTCGAACTTGACCGACTATACATTTTTACTTGTTTTTTTATATTTTTTGTTAAAATTGTACCGAACCCGTTTGCATTATCGTTTCTATTACTAATTTTCAGCTCATAATTTTAGTCCATACCTTTTTCTGGTCAATTTGGATGATCCAAGAGTTTAATGGAACAAAAACTTCATTGTTTGATACCCTATCATATTGTGCATATGCAATTGTGTATCTGTTAATAACTTTAATAAATCTTCGGAGATTTTATCGAAGACTGGAAAAATATAAAAAATGCTGCAAGCCCCGATATATCAAAGTGAACTTTCGCTTCTGATCTGGAACTTTTATTGATGAAATTTTATGATTTATGTCGTTTTAGGTAAAATTATGTCAAATGTAATCCCAAGACTAAAAGATTTTTCAAAATTTTAAATGACATTAGGCGAATCTTCTTAGAAGTTGCCAAGTGGATTTGAGATTTGATTTAAAGTTAATTATTAATTCAAATCTTAATATTGCATCGATACTGAAACCTGGAAAGGATTTGACAATATCATTTTCCTACAGATTGAACAAGTAAACGGCTTAATTAGAGAGAGAGAAGGAAATCTTTTGAATTAAAAAGTATTTTTCAGCAATATTTTTGGATGTTGCGCAAACCTTTGTTAAATAATAACCACCATGTGCTCACAAATTGTTAGAATCCTATTTGAACGATCGGGGTAATATGTAAAGAATTTATTACAGGAGAATTCTTGATAAAAGCTGGTGTTTCTCAGGGCAGTATTCTAGAACCAACTCTTTTCATAAAATACAGGTCTGAGTTATTCTTATGCACTGATCTGGCAATTTCGATATTTGCTGTTTTCAACGCTCAGTAGACACGAGGACCCCAATTAGTATTTCGTACTCTGGGCATATGCCTAGAAATACGATTGTAGAATTGGAGAATAAAAGAAAACAAATTGAAGAGTAAGCAAGTCACCTTGGCTTCTAGAAGTGAAACTGTCCACCAGTTTCTCTTAATGGTGTCTACATTTCTCGGGCTGATTATGTTATATAACTTTGGTATTCATTTGGATAGGCTTACATGGCGTGGCCATATCGAAACCAAGTATCTTCATAAAAACCGTTTTAAAACCAATATGGATATATTGTATCCAAAGTTCTAAGGAATAAGATATACAATAAGGCTAAGTACTCAGCTTAATACTCAATATTAATTTAAGAGACGAGGACAATTGAAAGAGGAAATCAGATCTTCCTAGAAAAGAAAATTTATACTGTCTCTTAAAGTTTCTATATTATTGTGGTGCCTATAAGTTTTTTGTTTTATTGTAGAAAAACAATTTTGCGAGAGCTAAATGAAATATTGGAACGATCATGATTAATTTCAATAGTCAAAATAATTACTCATTTATCAATAAATCTTTATCAAATTTCGACCTTTTGAATGGGATGAGACATATTTTCTGTATATTACAAACATCAACACAAACTACTATGGTAGTGTTACCACTATCTGAATATAGTGGTTTCCTTTAAAGTAACCTTAATCCTTTTTTATACAAAAGTAAAAGTCAGATGAACCTTTTTATTTATTTCCTATTAACTTCTATTTATAGTTACACCTTCAAAGGGTTTCCTTATAACACTTTTTTGTTGACAAAGAACTCCTATTCCATATAGGCAAAAGAGCAGCGACTAAACTAAATTGAAACCTTAAGTAATAAATTTCAAAATAAAAGGCGGTTCCACATGTTAGGAAAAAAATATATATAAAATACGATTCGGCAAAAAAATAAAATTTCTTGGTATTTTTATTTCAAAATAAACATTTTGTTTAGAAAAGGGAATAATATTAAATATTGTTGTTATTGTTATTTTTTTTTATTTTTATTGTTGTTGTTGGTAGTTTGTTGTCTTTGTATAAGTAAAATATGGATATACGATTGTTGACAAATTTTGCTGAATAAAGCAAAAATTACAAATCAAATAAAACAAATTCAATTTCATTCAATTTTCTAACAAAATCACATATACATATATATTAAAACACACACACATGTATATACATGTGTTAGTTTATGAGCATCAATTTCAATAGGGGAATAAAGAAACACCAAATTTAATCCAACGAATCCCTACTCAGTAGCAACAAACAATAAAAAGGCACAAATGAAACATCATCCTTTCATTCATTCAGTTATTCATTCATTCATTCATTCGTTTCCTCTCTTTGGTAGGTTGGTTGACAATAGTTAACGACAGGTTGCCATTAAATATTGTCGCTTTTTTCAATGTATTGTATCATTGTTAACTTCCTTTTACTGTTCGGTAATTCTATTATCTACCTTCCTCCCTCCCTCCCTCTCTCTCTTTCTCTCTTGATATGAACAATATAACTCAGGATCCCTCTTGTTCTCATACAGCTACACACAGACGCACCTAAATAATAATATTAAACATTAGAACAGTGTTAAGGATTTGTGTGTAAGTGTGTTAGTATATATGTGTATGTGTATTATAACAAAATGACTAATAAAATGAAATGTTTCTTCTCTTTTAACCGTATTATCTTTAATAATCCGGTATTAATGAATTGAGTTGTTTTGGACTTTTCGACAAAAATTGTTTATATCATTTGATTGAATTTCCGTCTCTTTTGCTATTATTGTTGCCTTTGTCGTTTTTGTCGTTCTGGAAAATATGAAATTTAATTATAGAAATTAAATCACAAAAAGATGAAAAACTCATAAGAGAAACTTTTCCATTCAATTGTAAAATTTATTTAGTTTAGTTAAGTTTCCAAGTCCAAGTTACTTCCAAGTTAGTTAAAGTTGTTTTATTTCATTTTATTTTATTTTTTTACTTTTTGATTTATTTGTTGAAAAATATAAAGTTCATTTAAAATAAAAGGAAACATGTGCAAAACGGAAGTTTATAATTTTCAAAGAAAATAAAAATTTGTTTGTGAAGTGATTCTTAACATTCGAAGAGAACAGGAACTTTTTCTTTTATTTTTGAAAAAATAAATAAAATAATTCTTAACAAATTAAGTTTAAAAAGAAAGGAACGGAACCAAAATAAATAAGTACGACAGTCGTGGCCGAGCTATATAGTACCTTATGATATTCCAGTATTCATATGGCGGTTATAAATTTTTAGTGAGTTATAACTTCTGTAAAACGTTCTTTACTCGATTTACTACAAATGGCAATGACATAGGTAATGTTCAACCATTTCGATGTCTTTCCTATATGCACTACATTCGATGTCGTCGGTGGCATCAGTGTTACACATAGTTATGTGTGACTCTGTCGCTTCATTTCGTATCTTGGCTTTCATGAATGAATGTTATCGGGTTGTTCTAGCTCAAATCTAACCTTGTTAACTAATTTTTCTGCCTCAATATTCCCGATCATTCCTCATGACCTGGTAACCAGGTGATATGTACCGTTCCACTCGGAGAGAAATCGTTTATAGCCTCCTTACAATCCAATAAATTTCATAAAATCGTTTACTTGGATTCTAATGTCATAATTGCCTTTTGGATGGCGGTATTTATATCAAGATTACTGTGTACTAAATCAACCAAGTTTTCCCTAACCCAGACTGTACATCCCCGGATCGCACGAACCTCCGCTTTTATTAAGGCATTATGGTCTGATAGTCCGAGATACATTCTAGTTTCTTGATCATCTATAAAAAATGTTAGTCTTATCATATGTTGCAGGTTTTCTTTCGACAAGGATCGACCATCCGTACCCGTACCTAAAAATAATTTCTGCATAAATTCGATATTTATGTAAAGGATCGGTTTGTGTCTCCCATAACTTGGAGTCGATAGGCTATAAGGGCAGCATATATTTCAACAGGCCAGTATCTGGTCAGTATCATTCTCATTTCACCACTTAATCCCAAACAGCACTTTCTTTAAAAGATTTCAATGTTGCATTTCACTTCCATCGATTTTCACCATAATACTGAATTAAACGCATAAATATAAGCCTAATTACGCTCCTGCAAAAAATCCTATACAAAATTCATCCAAACATGCAATTCCGAATATCCAGACTTCAGAACAGGACATCATTAAATGATTTAAAAAACTCACGTTATTAGAATCATGATATATATTTATTTTAATACCAGATTATTGTTTTTGACATAATCATACAAAGAGGATAAACTTTTAAACACGGACAACGCAACAAATTAATGATTGTTAGGAACTAAACGAAATTTCTTTATTTCAGATCTAATATACCACCATTCATAACATGTGATGATGAAGGATATAGAAACTTTTTATAAAAAAGAAGAGTATACATTGTCATATCCTGTACTAAAAGTTCGAATGAAATAAAATTAGATTTAAAACAAATGAAATATCTAAACCCAATTTGTTTTAAACCACTAAATATTTAATCGGATAAATGTAAATTTAATTAAGAACTGCGATCAAAAAATTCTGTACACAGGTAGAAGGAATGATCCACATGATGTTTTTAAGCCAGAAAATAGAAATACAAGGATCAAAATATTTCTGACAAGGACGTTGCTAAAAATTGCTTGTGCTCGAGGGAAGGTTTTATTCATTTAGGTATAAATACCAAAATTTACACTAAGAAATGTTTACAAAAAGGCTGTTTCCGTTCATAAAACTTCAAAAGTTATCTAAATATTTTTGTCCAGACTTGTCAACCTTTCACCATTCATCATTTCTCTTAACTCTCATACATTCTCTCTTTAAAATATCTACTTGAAGGGCTTTAACCAGGATACGGTTTTAAATTTCTTTTATTCTTCAAACTATCGGATCTTTAAAAGGGTTTAATTTTAACTTTTTTTAAAAGAGTTTTGTTTTGTTTATCGCTCTTTGAACAAGAGTTGAATTCTAAAAAAATATAAATATTAACAAGCACGAATGCTATATTCGGCTATGCCGAATCATCAATACACTCCACCACAAATTCGTGTAAAGTTAATACGTTAGGTTCCATAGATATACATATACACACATACACTCACAAATGTATATAGTAGATTGACGAAAATTGACTGAGATTTTGATTTGATGTCAGAATATATATACATTATGGGGTCTGAAAAAGTTCATTCTTAACGTTACACACAGAATGACAAAGTTAATATTCTCTCTCTAACACTTGTATTGTGGCGCGTATAAAACCAAAAAATATGCTTGTTATAAGCTCAAAACTGTTTTCCGGGAAGGGCTTTTATATGGGAACTACAGCAAAATGTGGACTGTTTTCCCTTCCCGGAAAACAGTTTTCAGCTTATAAAACGAATAAAAAAAGACCAATTCTATTGAAATTAGAGACAATTATTTTGCTAACTATTCTGAAAATATTATATTAATTTGCCCTATATCGGTCCACAAGCATATTTTTTCTTTTTATACCCTCCACAATACAGGTGGTGAAGAGAGTATATTATCTATGTCATGTCGTATAAACTCTAAGAATGAATTATTTCAAACCCCATGATGTATATATATTCTGACATCAAATCAAAATCTCAGTCGGTTGTCGTCAATCTGTCTGTCTGCTCATATCCACAAAAATTGACAAAGCTCAATGAAATTTGGTAGAAAAAAGGCAGTTTAGTAGAAAAATTTTATAGCCTAAATTGTAACTAATTTTATGACTAATGAAGTATTTCTGTGTTATATACATTTGTGAGTATATGTGTATCTATGGAACTTAACGTATTAACTTCACACGAATTTGTGGTGGAGGGTATTTAAGATTCGGCATAGCCGAATATAGCATTCTTACTTGTTTTTTTAAACATCCTCAAAGAAGATTAAAGAAAGATCATTTGAAAATAGAAATTTTGCTCACAGTTTTTCCATACTCTGCTTTAAACTGTAAACTGTATTGTAATAATATGGTATAAATTATAAATTATCAATTTTATAAATTTTATTAACATGGGTCCATATTTCGACATAGCTCCCATATAAGGCCCCTTCCCGGAATATGATATACAACTTATAACACTTTTAGATTTGAACAAATTCTATTGAAATTTGACACAACTAATTTTCTAGCTATTTTACATATATGTTATAAATTTTATTAACATGTCCATATTTTCCATATTTTGATATAGCTTCTATATAACACCCCTTCCCGAGTTAATAAAGACCAGTTCTATTGAAAGTCGACACAATTATTTTGCTAACTGTTCTGAAGATATTATATTAATTTTCCCTATATCGGTCCAAATTTTCCTATAGCTCCCTTATAACGCGATTTCCCGGAAAACCGGTTAGAGTTTATAAAACATTTAAATTAAGATCAATTCCATTAAAATTTAGCACAATGATTTTTCTAACTATAATTAAAGTATATTATAAATATGAACAATCTTGGTCCAAATTTTGCTGTAGCTTCCATATAAGACCCCTTCCCGGAAAATAGTTTTGAGCTTATAACAAGCATATTTTTTGTTTTTATACGCTCCACAGTACAAGTGGTAGAGAGAGAATATTAACTTTGTCATTCTGTGTGTAACGCTAACAATGAATTATTTCAGACCCCATAATGTATATATTCTTGCATGAAGTCAAAATCTCAGTCGATTTTCGTCAATCTCTCTGCTCACATCCACAAAAATTAACAGAGCTCAATGAAATTTGGTAGAAAAAAGGCAGTTCAGTAGAAATATTTTATAGCCTAAATTGTAACTAATTTTATGACTAATTAAGTATTTCTGTGTTATATACATTTGTGAGTATATGTGTATCCATGGAAACCTACGTATTAACTTTACACGAATTTGTGGTGGATGGTATTTAAGATTCGGCATAGCCGATTATAGTATCTTACTTGTTTTTTTAAACATCCTCAAAGAAGATTAAAGAAAGATCATTTGAAAATAGAAATTTTGCTCACAGTTTTTCCATACTCTGCTTTAAACTGACATGTGTCTTTGTATTGTAATAATATGGTGTTAAAATTAAGATAAGTGTAAACAAATCGATGTTCGAAATTTTACTATGGTCGCTCTTTAATTCCCAATATTGCCTTCCAAAAAAAGGTTTTAAATACATAAATACCATAAAATGTAAACGCCAATAAATTTATACGAGAGTCGTTCATTAATTTTTGGTAGATATCAGTCATAACTAAAAATGTTAAAATCTGGTTCGATTTATATCCGCCTTTCTATTGTTGACACACTCATTTATACATTAAAAGTCTAAGCACAAATAAAAATTTGTTATTAAACACCAACATTTTTTAATTAAAAATATTGCTATTTAAACAAAATTTTGTTTATAATATGAAACTTTGAATTTGTTGTGATGAGGGTATATAAAATAAGGTTATATAAAACTATCATTGAGTCATTTAAAATCTGAACCGATTTAGCAATGTCCGCCTGTCTGTCTGTTTTTGGAATGGTCGCATCCACAAAAATTCACAGACCTCAATGAAATTTGTCTTAAATATTTGTTTTTGTCGTGAAAAGTTTCTTACTTAAAACAGGAAAATGGATTCAGCATTAAAATTTAAACAACAATTATGATTCAATGTCTTATTTAATATTGTCTTTAGTAAAAATGTTGGATAGAGAATGGGGGATACTTTTAATATCGTATAGGGCACGGGAGTACATCCACTTACCAGCGAAATTTTTTAATTGTTCCTACAATTATTTCAAATTGATTGCGGTGGAAGTGATTAAACATTCGCCTTTGCCGTTCTTACTTCTTTTGCATCTGTTACTTTTTGTTTCCGGAAATAATGGATGATTTTTTATCTGTATTATTTTCAAAAGATTTAAAAGAAAAATGTGTTAAAGTTTTATTTAGTTCAAAAATTTTGTATATTCAAATTGTCTAAAATAGAAATTATAAAAGAAATCCGGTTTATTTAAAGATAAATTTTATGAACGAATTACAATTCCATTAAGTTAGAATTTAACAAACAATTTTCCAACAAAGTTATATTTTAGCTCCAGCATTAAATCCAAATGTTTAATATAAATATTACAAATATAAATACAAAATTATAAATGTATGAATATGTATTCTATGCCCGTATGTATAAGTGTACACGGCCTCTATTAGCTTTTAACTATTTGGCAATATTCAAATTAGTTTGGCAGTTAAATGCATACATTTACAAGTACTTACATGTATTAAAGATTTAACACTTTGCCAACACTTAGCCAAATATAGAAATACACACATGCATACATATATTAACACAAATAAGCATGCTATAGTCGGTCAAGCAGGACTATGTAAAACACTACACCACAATGTTGGTTATAAGTGGTAGTTATAAAAATTAATAAACCACCATCGTATAATTTATTTCTCTGATTTTAATTTTATATGAAATTATGCGTTTTTAATGAATTTTGCTGGAGGGTATATGGGAACTAGAAGAAATAATGTACCGAACCGCGTATAATTTTGCACATTTTTTGCTTATATTTATCTTAATTTGGCCAGTTATTATTACATTTCTAACGTAAATATGAGATTTATGACCTTCATAGTGATAGCTGGATGGGGACTTGTATGGACCTATGAGAGGCAACTGACCATTCATACCATACATTGTTTTCAAATATCATAAGAATTATTTATGCCAATTTACGTTAAATTGTCTTTGTATTTAGGATATTTATGACCTTAAAATCCCAATCCGGGAAGACATTTGTGTGTAAGGTACCTGAAATATTGGATACAGCATGGCTTTGTCTTTGGGTCAAAAAGATAACATATGCTAAATTTCATTAAAACATTTAAAAAATTGCGACCAGCCAGACAGACGGGCAGACATCGTAAAATCGATTCAGAAAGTGATTCTGGGTCGAATGGTAACAACAAAGGTGTAACACCATTTTTTCTGCATGTTACAAACATCAGCACAAGCTCATAATACCCCAACCACCTATGGTGGTATAGGGGTATAATAAAACACATACAAACATAGAAGAGAACTACGAACATACAAACATTTATAAGCCAAATGGCATAAATACAAATAAGTCCTACTTGTTATATGTTAATGTTAATGTTAATTTTGAATTTAGTAAATGTTAATGAATAAACATTTATTATTACTACGACTACGAACAACAACGACTACGAATAACATGATTTTGAATGTAAAATTTGAATACAAAACACAAATTGTTACATACCACACCAATAATAAATATGTATATGAATATATGAACCAATAAATGAATGAATGAATGAATCTATGTATGGATGAACATCAACATTTAATAAACATAAATAAATAAATGCCCACAGAAACATGTATACATACATATATGTATATAAAATATGTGCATGTGTACAATAAATGTTTTAAATTCAATCTGATTTCGAATACAATTTATTAATGGGTGTCCCTCGGAGATTCGGAATTCAATTTAAAACTAACAAACAATGCTATTGCTAAAAGTTATCAGATGTTAGTAGAAGTTTAAGGTCCAAAAATTTAAAGCGGCAGTTGCCCAATTCAAAAAGGTGATTTTTCAACACAGAGCACAAGAAGAGCTTGATAATTTAAGGAGTCAGACACCACATAGGTAATTGCCAAAGGCAAAATAAATTGAATTATAATTGGAGGATAAAAGCGTTGGGATGAATTCATAGATAAGCGAAATTGAATTGAAGTCAAGAAATGGTAAAAGATTTTATAGAAGTTTTACTATTAATGAAAAATTTATAACTATGTAAACGCTTAATTCAATAAATCGTTTATACAGTCCGCTCTGAGATCCATAACGTTAAGGTTGTACACTGCACTTGATTGGTTCAGAAAGGCGTTTTACTTTATCAGAGTTGTTTGGTATATTAAGGACCGATATGGAAAAATTCTTAACACACGTTATTTATTAAATATTCTACTCTTTCCTTTTTCTAGTTACCTTTTTAAATATGTCACTTTTTATGTCAAATAAATGAATATATTATTAATTTAATTAAAATGAGTGATCACAAAAAAAAACACGTACCAAAAATTATTTTAAAAACCTTGTAAAAAGTTGGCCAAGCAATCAAAAGTTCAGCCATCGAAATGTTTCAATGTTATTAAACTAAACTGGGAGAGTTTGTCCGTTGATAGAATCCTGGTGCAGGTAGAAGGATGGTTCACATTATGTTTCTAAAGCAAAAAGTAGAAAGCGTTTTCAAGAAGCTCCCAACACTCTTATTAGGATAGCAGCCCGGAAAGCTCAGTGCTGAAACTATTTGGTACGAAAATTAAAAACCATTCAAGGCTCAAAAAGTTTAGAGGCACGGAAATTGAAGTCAAGTTTTCTAAAAACAATTACAATAAAATGTGGTATTTGTACCAAGAGAGGAAATATTTCCAAACTGCAAACTGAATTAAAGAACATAAATGTGTCCAAAAGTGTGGTAGATTTTAAACGAAGATGAAATAACTGCTCGAGCAAAGTGACAGAAAGCACTAAAGAACGTTAATATAAGATTATCCGAAAACATACTAAAAATTTGAAAAGTATTAAAAAACTAAAGTTATACTTTAAGTTTCGTGTTTTCGTTTGTACACGTTTCACGTTAACCGATCGATAAATCTTAATGTCCATCCGATCCCATTCTGTCCTCCTAACTATCCATTTGAAACGTGATGAACACTCTAGAGGTTGTAACACACTGCAGTGTATTTGAAGTTATCTTGATGAAATTAAGTATATATTAATCAAGAATGAAAATAGTTCCCATACTGACCCCAGTTACGAAAAATCATTTACAGTTTCGCATGTTTAAGGTTTATACAACCAGAGGACATCATACCAAATTTTGTGAGAATCGTTCTATAGTTTTCTATGGCCCTGATATAACACAAACTCCTAAAAATTACATCAAATCGAAAATTCCTCATATATGTGAGTCTCATGAAAACTGTTCATGCCTGTGTCGTAGTGTAGGGTATTGGTAGAGTCATTTTAAACGCTATTATGAGCTGTTTAAATTGAGCCAAGATGTCAACATGGATTCTAAAAAATAAATGAAAAAACTACCAAACACTAGGTCATTATCTTCATTCATGACAGCGTTCGATCACATTTACAACGCCGGTCGAAAGTTCTTTGCAAAATTGTAAATGGTTAGTTTTGCCTTACTTGGCTAATAGTCCAGAAATTGCTTTTTCCGAAAAAAATTTATTTCAATCTATACATAACGCTTTTAAGGGAATAATCTTTTCCTAACGTTCTTTCTTTACCTCGTAATCAAAGAATCTATCAAAAAGAAAAGCAAAAATTTACGTGGACGATCCGCCTGGCTGTCCAGTTAAAGCTTGTTCGCAAAGTGCAGCTCGTAGTTTTGAAAATATCATAAGGAAAGTTACAGTCCCTTAAATTCCTAAATATTAAACGATTTCAACCAAATTTTGCGCACATAAGTCTTATCGATAGTAGGGTTTGACGACTCTACAATTTTTACTTGTTTCTTAATGAGTTTTTGGCGATTTTTCAAAAAGTCAACATACCCGAGATGGAGAACTTTTGAAAGTCATCTACATGCCCCTGACCAGAAAAAGGTCTATACTTTTTTGAACCAGCCGAAAGCACCTCAGGTCGTACCATGTGATTAATTTATCTCTAACATTTCAAAAGTTATAGATTTATTTCACATTATGATATCAATTTTATAATGATCAACCAGATTAGAAAAATAATAGATTTTGATCTTTGTGTGTTTCCAGGGGTGACTCTGATAATTTATATATTTTGTTAATAAAATTTATTTAAAATAAAATATTTGATTTTTTAAATAACTTAAGTTCATTTCTAAATTAACTATTTTACATTAACATTTTACTTTTATAAGAAAAATATCTAAAAAATACATTAAATTATTTTAAATCAAATTGTTTGTATATGTTTATGCGTTTGTGCAGATGTTTGTAACTACCACTTTTGAGTATACCGTTCCACTCAGAAACACTTCCTTAGTCGATTTAAATATGTCTGTCCTTCCATTAGGCTGGCTCTCCGTGTAAAGCCTCTCCGCAAAGTAGAGGTCACAGTTTTGAAGATATATTAACGATTTCTCGTATTTTTTTTATTAATTACTATTTTAGCCGAAGGACTATTTCATATAGGCCTCATGGAAATGCCCTCCCGGAATAGAGGTTTTTTGTTCATAAAATTCCTAAATATAAAACGATTTTATCAACTTTTGTGATAATAAGTCTTATTAAATTCTAAAATGATGTGCTTAATTAAAACAAGGTACGATCTATTGCTCTCATAGGTCCCATACAAATGCTCTTCAAATATCAACTTGGTTATTGGAAACATATTTTGTCCTATAAAACGCTCCAAGAAAGTTCCTTTTAAAACTCCTTAATATTACATAAATGATTAAAAAAAAATTACGAGGGCCGTTCAAACATTAATAGCGGGCCTGACCGACTATTAATTATTTACTTGTTTTATTTACACCACCATAGATAGTAAGGAATTATGCGTTTGTACAGATGTTTGTAACGTGCAGAAAAATTGTTTTCATAGAATCACTCCCTGAGTCGATTTACAAAAGAACATGTCACAATTTTGAAGATATCTTAATGAAATGTGACACGTAGTTTTATTTTATTGATTACTTTTTTGGCTCAGTGACGATCCCTATATATAAAACAATTTTATTCAAATTTTTATATATTATATTCCAGTACCATGTGTCGAGGATCAGTCCATTATTTGCAATAGATCTTTTACAACCACCACTCTAAATATCATTTGAAACTCATAAATCGCACATATACGTGGTTTGTTTATATTAGTGTAAATTGAGGTCGGCCACAATTTTCTCTTACTCCAATAAACCCTCCAGTTTATATAATCTATTGCACACATAAGCATAAATGCAAAATTATTCACAAATTTTTGTAACAGCCTTTACAACCAACAATGTGGTGTAGTGTATTACACAGTCGGGCTTGGCCTTCTACAATATTTCTTACTTGTTTCTATTAAGTTTTGCAGTTATTTAGAAAAAAATCTTCAGTAATAATTTTCAATTGCTGCAAACTTTTTATTTGACTTTTTTTATAATTTTCTAGTTTCTCTTAACTTGGCACATAAAAAATATTTTTATAGTTGTTGTTGTTGTTTGTTTCATAAACTTCATTTATTTTATGGTTTCATTAGTGGCTAAAAGTAACTGAAAATTTGCATGTTCTGTAAACTCCTACAAATTCTTTTTTTTTTCCTTTTTTTCTATTCTTCTTTTTCGTTTTTCTTTTATTCTTTGCTCCATATGTGTTATTTAGTATCTCGAAGACCATTTGTTTATTTAGGTTTAATATTCTTAAAATTATATAGAGTTATTGAAAATTTTCAAAACATTTATACGAGTTTTAACTGAAACATACAATAGCACGTTAGTTTAGGGCAGTAGCGTAGAAAAAGGAGCTGAATTTC
>PYHX02000158.1:65880774-65913678 GCA_004302925.2 Cochliomyia hominivorax | reverse complement strand
TGCTCTATATTTTTTAATTACTGGCATTTTTTAAACAGTTCCTTTTTTCATAAAGTAGATAAAGATACTTCCTCTACATATCCAGTTGGAATCACCAATTTCCGCGTGACTGTCAGCCCAATATTATAATATTCAGGCTGCAATATTGTTCTAAATTTTTACCGGTAAATTGTTTCAAAGGCGTTATGTTCAACTTCAGCTTCATTAGAACTAAATATATTTGATAATTAATATATATTTTAATATATATATTTTTTAGGGTCTTTATATACTCTGCATTCAATCACCCGATATACTGGTAAGATAAAAGGCTACTCTTGTGGCACATCGCTTCCATTCTAAAGAAGATCTTGTCCTCAAACATACAGATGATCACCTATTAGAATTGTATCATTCGGAAATATGATTTCAACTTAAACGTAACCAAACAAAAGATGAATGACCTAATAAATTGATGGAAAACCCAGAACTCTTAATGTCTCCCCATCAGCCGAATCGAAACTCAAGTTACGTAGAGTCTGCGACAAAGGAAAGCTTAGATAATTAGTGAGAACCAAGATACAACAGTGTAGCATTATTTTAGCTGAGATTCTATTCACATTACACGATTTGCGGTTATGTGATATATATGTTAGAATATATCTTATTACCGGAAATTCAAGGAATATATGTGATAATCGAATATTTGTCCACATTAAATACTAAAATACTTTTTCAATGACTTCAACATTTTTTTACTTTTTTTAATAGTAACATCCTTCAGAAATCTAAAAGTTTTACGAATAACATTGTCAAACTCTTAGAGTTATCATCTCAACTGTAGACTATTTTAATAGGATTGTAATTACACAATTTATTATATAAATCGATTAAATCTTTTTATTATTTCCCTTAAGGTAGTTATCATTTATTGGGTATAATTTTGAATCAAATAAAGCTAAAGGACACTCACAAGGTATCTGCAGAATGTGGATGTGGAACATTTGCTTTGTAAATGTCCGAGACTCCATCTTCACTAATTTCTGTATGGGTTAAAGGATTATTTTTAGTGCACATTGATTGTTGGACCAAAAACTATTTTTGGCCTATGCTACTTTCGGATTTTGGATAATTCTGTGAAGGTTTCTATATAATTGGTACAGTAGTTAAGCTGCTGTTAATATTCACATTGAATAGAAGATACTTTTGGTCCTACCTGCTCTATATTTTTAATACTGCATTTTTTAAACAGTTCCTTTTTTCATAAAGTAGATAAAGATACTTCCTCTACATATCCAGTTGGAATCACCAATTTCCGCGTGACTGTCAGCCAATATTATAATATTCAGGCTGCAATATTGTTCTAAATTTTTACCGGTAAATTTGTTTCCAAAGGCGTTATGTTCAACTTCAGCTTCATTAGAACTAAATATATTTGATAATTAATATATATTTTTAATATATATATTTTTAGGGTCTTTATATACTCTGCATTCAATCACCCGATATACTGGTAAGATAAAAGGCTACTCTTGTGGCACATCGCTTCCATTCTAAAGAAGATCTTGTCCTCAACATACAGATGATCACCTATTAGAATTGTATCATTCGGAAATATGATTTCAACTTAAACGTAACCAAACAAAAGATGAAATGACCTAATAAATTGATGGAAAACCCAGAACTCTTAATGTCTCCCATCAGCCGAATCGAAACTCAAGTTACGTAGAGTCTGCGACAAAGAAAGCTTAGATAATTAGTGAGAACCAAGATACAACAGTGTAGCATTATTTTAGCTGAGATTCTATTCACATTACACGATTTGCGGTTATGTGATTATATATGTTAGAAATATATCTTATTACCGGAAATTCAAGGAATATATGTGATAATCGAATATTTGTCCACATTAAATACTAAAATACTTTTTCAATGACTTCAACATTTTTTTACTTTTTTTAATAGTAACATCCTTCAGAAATCTAAAAGTTTTACGAATAACATTGTCAAAACTCTTAGAGTTATCATCTCAACTGTAGACTATTTTAATAGGATTGTAATTACACAATTTATTATATAAATCGATTAAATCTTTTTATTATTTCCCTTAAGGTAGTTATCATTTATTGGGGTATAATTTTGAAATCAAATAAAGCTAAAGGACACTCACAAGGTATCTGCAGAATGTGGATGTGGAACATTTGCTTTGTAAATGTCCGAGACTCCATCTTCACTAATTTCTGTATGGGTTAAAGGATTATTTTTAGTGCACATTGATTGTTGGGACCAAAAACTATATAGAAATCTTGTTCATAATTGAGGTATTGTTCTTGCTATTTATGTATGAAGCCCCACTTTGATGTTAGATTTTTACTTTAATGAGTTTTTACGTAAACGGTACGATAAGTTACCTTCCAACTTAACTTTCCTAATGTGGTCCTCAATCTAGTCCGAATAGTGAAGATATGATATATAAGGAACAAGGAATATACGATAAGTAATAAGAACAGAACTTGCTTCCCACTTTTGGATGACTTTACACCTGTTTTTTTATTTGTAGCATAATTTGTAAATCTTATTTTTGGTGGATTTACATGAAGTACCAAATTGAAGTATCAGTCAATATAATACTTATGAAAAGGTCAAAAGAATTTTAAATATTTACTTAAAAGATATTTACAAATATCTGCTTTATTCAAGTTCCATTCTCATAAGCATTAAATGACCTTTCATCCGTACAATTTAACATGTCATTTACACACTTTTGAAAAAATAGTGATTATCAGTCGCATCTATAATACAACAACAATAACAATCATGAAGGACTAATCGGCAAAGAACAACAGAAAAAGGAAATATTTTGTTATTTAAATTTTAATCTTTGAAAGGCGAAATGAAAAAAAAATGTAAAAATATACAAAAAATATTTTGTAGTGTCACTTGATACACCATCACCATCTTCGCCAGTATCATCGTCGTCATCATTCAGGGTACTTATGCAAATGTTTTTCGAAATTAAGTTGCCACTTGTCTTAAGTAAATAAAACTCTTTTATCTTTTTTGCATCCTATTACCCCCTTTACATTTCAGCACCCGCTTCTTAAAACAATACTCCAATACTAAGTAATGCATTCTAAAACAACCAAACTGGCCCAGTGTTGGTTTGTTTAGTGGGTGGATGGGTTTGTTTGATTGGTATGAGACACTGAGGTTGACAGACAAACAGTCAAAAGTTAAAGATACTTTTCACTTGTTTTCTCTTCGTATTATTGTTTTTATATTATTATTTTCGTACTTTTATTCAAATGAACTTTTTAATTAATTTTGCTTTTCTTTTACTTTTGGGTCTTTTGTTAAATGTGTTGCTGTTGTTGTTAATATGAGTTCGAGGTTTTGTTGTTTTTACTGGTGGCAAATAAGTAGAAGAAAGTTTTTTGTTGTTATTGTTGTTTATAATTGTTGTAAAAAGTATACGACCGATATTCTTTCGCATCGTTCTCATCAACACTGATTTAATGTTTTTAATTTCACTCCAAAGTGGTCTTTAGTATGCAAATTTTGGACACAATCACACAAAGAACCTCAAAGAATTGATGGTAAATGAAAGAGTTTTATTTGTAGGTTTTACTGAAGTAGTGAATACCCTACGGGATGGGTAAATGAAGTAATATGAACTGGTAATGTTATTGGTCAAAATCAAATACAAATTGGAAATTTAAACAAGAATTAATCTTGTCTTGAAAAGTACTTTTCGACCATTCAATCTGACAGGTTCTTTGCAGGTTCTCAGCGGAATCTGGAAGAGAGTTGAATATAAACCACTTCTCGGGATATTCCCAACTAAAGCTTTTTGAAAAGGGATTGCATCCAATAAAATTTTCTATCTTAGCAAGTATTTATATCTTTCCCCTGTTCAGACATTCCAACTAGAAAGTACTTAGGGAATTCGTCCAAACATTTGATTAACCAATAGCACCAATGTATCCCACTTCATTTAAAACCAGAAACCATGCCAGATTTATTAGCATGCATTTAATTCACGATGACTCAATGGTTATAGATTCAGTTACTACAGATTTAATAAAGCCTCACTTTTCGTTGATCGAGGCATCTGAGAGTTGCCATTTTACCACTTCATTTTGGATGTTGTACTTGTTGTAAGATGACCGTTGTCTCAACTAATTTCACCTTTTAATTGACTTACTATCTAAGCTTTTGGCTCTCATCTACAACCCTCTAATATGTGTAGCGAACTTTCTCGTCGAAATTGGCGATCTTGCTAAAAATGAATTTAGCTTTGCCGTATCTTTGCCTTGAAGATATTTTTCCGATTTTCCTAATTTCTTTCTTATGTTTGGCTTTGATGTCCAATATATTATTAAGTACCAGATAGATTGTCCAATCTCTTGGCTTGAGGTGAGAAGATCATACTTGAGATTAGAATATTATTTAATCCCAGCAATTGCTCTGTTGACACTACGGTATGTACACTCTTTGACAGGTTAACTAGTATCTCTTAGATAGAGTCCGGAGGAACATCTTAGGTTGCTAATATGGATGGTAATACATCGCATTTATTTTGTTGTCGTTTTTAATGATGCTTTGGGTAGGAAAATACTATACGACAAAATAGCACTTGTCATTGGCACTGGAGGAGAACTGGTAGCAACTTATTTTCGTTCAGGCGCTCGGTACTGCTACTTAGGGCCTCAGCCTTACAAACATGGGAAAACTAAATTTGAGATGGGAATTCATGTACATCAATAAACATTGCATAGGTCTCCAGCAAAGCTAAAGATTTGCCAAACAAGACTTATTTTTGTCCTAACTGAATCATTGACTCTACAAGTTTTATAATAATCGAAATGTAGTTACCAATGACAGATTCTATGTCACTACTATGCGTTCATATTACCTCTTCCCCATTAAGTGCAGTGAGATATAGTTATTTACTTTCTGATACAAAATTGATTCCCCGTGATAAGATTTGCTCAGATATTTTAAGTAAATAAGGAATTAAGTAAAGCGTATTCCTGTAAAGCCAAGATGGTTCGAAGTGTAAGGTGGGGAATCAAAAAAAGCCTTACCATTGTATCTAAATATAGGCGTCAACGTGATGGAAGATTATGGCTTCAGAAGAATCAATTATGTGTAGTTCAACAAGTTCTAACCTCAAATAATACAACTTAGTGTTATGAATATACTCCCTCAGAGTTGATTTGGCTTCCATGTATAAACTTTAAGCGTTCGATAATCATTTCTAACAATCAAAATGGTACAAACAATTTTTCTTGTCAAATCCTTTCTTCAACCCACAACTACCACTTATCCAATTACAGAGTGTTTCAAAAATAATAAAATTGAAAAACAAACTGAAGTAAAGTTTTCTTTTCTCTCAGCTCCCGGTTGTTGGTTTCTGGTTTAAATAATAATGCGATGGAAAGAAAACAATTTATGCATAACAAAACGAACAAACTAAAAGAAAAATGGAAAATGAAAAACTTTTCTGTTTTACATTTCAGTGTGAAAGTGTGAAAATTGAAAGGGATGGAGGAAATAAAAAAAAGTTAATTACAAATATTGTTTTTAAACAAACCTCGTTTATGTTTTTGTTGTTCATCTTAAAATGTGTAAAGGATACGGAAATTAAATGAATATATACACATACATACTCACACGCATGTAGTGAGTGAGTAAAAGTGTGCATTTGAATTGTAAAATAAAAAAATTATTAAGTTTTGTCAACAAAGTAAATGCAAATCACTTAAATTTATTTCAAAATCTATTCATGGATTTTAATTTTAATTATTTCTGAAATGAAATTCTTGTTTAAAAGTTTTAATAGTTTGTGGTTACAATGAAATCAAATAATTGGAATTTTGTTATGTTATTTAAATCACGTGAATGGTGGTGAAATTTTATAAAATCTCATATAATTTAATTAAAATTTTTGAAATTTTGGATCCCATTGGGGTTTTATGGACATTTATTTTTTATAACGGGTCCCAAATTTTTGTTTTTCATACAATTTGCAATAGGAACAAGACAAAAAATATCATTTAGCGCCTTCGAGGGGCGCGTTTGTAATCATACAACAGAAATTTGTACTTTGTATACTTGATCCACTATTTTTCTACGTTGCAGTTCATCATAAGAAGGATCCATGTGTAAGAATAGTTTGTAGACTTATGTATACATCTTTTGTTCAGTGGTGAAAGGGAGTTCTTATCTCACAACCTCATGTAGTGCGACTTCAGTGGATGCACTACAACCCTCTAGACCATGCTTTGATGTAGTCTTACCAGTTTTTTCCAGTTAAAAACATAAAGTACTAATTGGTTGGAAGTCTTTAGTTCTTTGAGAATGAGAGAGAAAGGTACAAATTTCAGAACATATCGATTTGCAATAATGTATAGATGGATTGAATAATGTATAAATTTATTTTATTGAAATAAATAAATGGATATTCAAAGAAAAGAAATCGACGTTATTAACTTGCATATCCAATAATTTAATTAAAAGTAACGTTACTGTCAGCCTAACTGATCACCATTCCAAGTTGCCATTCCTAAATTGCAAAGCTAGAATCTTAAAATTTCTGTAGTGGACACCTCTCTCCAAGACATATCGAAGTTAAAAGAGGTAAAATCGGGAACCTTATATCTCTTAAGCAGTAATAGTTATTACAAAAATTCAGTACTTATTTCTTCCTTTTTAACAAATTAGCTGACAAGTGGATGGTCCTTTTTAAATTCGGCCTATTTAGAAAGATACGGGTAAAAACTATAAATTGGTACTTTTTTTTAGCACTCAATTCGTCAATTTATATGTATAATATAAATTTTATAACTTTTAGATGTTTGAATGTTATGGACTCAATTTGAGCCATTATGTTGTACTTTTTTGCATCTTCTGAAGGTACTATTTGGTTTTTCATAATAATATATTAAATAAAATACATAATTTATTGCATGAGATATGTCAATATTTGATTTTGTGGTACGTTTCGGACACTCTAAAAGTACTTTTTCTATTATTGGTAAAAATAATTAATTTGTATACATGAAATTGAAGATTCATTGTTCGAAACAGATAAGAGTAATGGTACTATAAGAAATGTCTATTGGTACTTTTTTAATTCTATAAAAGACTCCAAATAGCTAAAAAAATTGTGGAATTTATGTGGTACTACTATGATCTCCTGAAGGTACTATTTGGATTTTTTATAGTAATTGACAAAAAACTTTAATTGCTAGATTTCAATAAACTCCATATCAAAAGTCAATGAGGTCAATATTTCAATCAATTAAAAATCATAAATTAACTTTGTCATCGTGAAATTAAAAATTATATCCTACGAAACAAAAACGTACTGAAATTAACAACAAAACCAGACGCCAATTTTAACTGATCTTAATTTATATCAGTTCGTAAAATTTTGTCATGTCATGTAAAAAATCGTTCATTTAAAAAAATCAATAAACTCAGCCTTAAAGTTAAAGGACATATGACACACATAAAATACAAACAATTTGACAAACAGTAAACATTAAATATTGGAAAATAAGGAGGCGAAACGCCAACAACAAAAAATAAAAATACTTCTTAAAGAATCATTAACACAGTTATTTATGGAGTTCAATCTACATGCTCATCTTAATCATTGAGGCATTAATATTTTTTTTGCCTCCACAAACGTTTAGCGGCATGAAAAAAAATATATTTTACACTTTGTAAAAAGATAATGACGGACGACTATGATGACGATAGCAATGACAATGATGATGCTGCTGCATATGGCTCTGCTACAAACAAGAAGCCGACACAACTTGTCCTGGTGGTTGGTTACTTAGTCTCTTAACGAAAAGATTAATGGAGCGTGGCAATATGTCTGTATTTTTTCCATAATTCCTCTTACCACTGTGTGACTGTGACTGTGTGGCTGTTGCTGCTGTTATTGCTCTTTTTTTGTCATATTTAGCAAAAATACAACAAACATGAAACGACAAAATACATATTTTTCCTTCAATAAGATAAAAAAGCAAATAAAACTGTCGTCGTAAAGTTAAATAAATGAAGGGGGAAAATGTCTTTAATAAGAAATAAGTAGTTTTTAATATTAATATTCATACAACAGCTACAACAAAAATTAATAATAAGTTGCAGGCCACACCACTTCCACTTATTAAGTATACTTCAATAATGCTTCGCAATACAACGCAATGCAACGCAACTCAATTGAATTCACGTTAATATTCATTTGAATTCACAAAATTTTATAAAATGACTTTAATGGTTTCACCATTAAGATTAAAAAATAAATATTTTATAATAAAAAACCAGCAACAACAACTATAACTAAAATAATCGCTGTAACGCCTAAATGCAAAAAATGACTTAAATGTGTGATAAATATTTATTTAAACACTTTCAAAAACTTGAATTTTAATCGACTTTAAGTTTTAATGTAATAAAATCTGTGATAATAATTATTTAACATAAATAAGTTAAATAAAAATGTAAATTATTTACAAGGTTATGTTATCGTTATCGTATTTTACACCTTATTATCAAATATTGTGGACTTATAGTTATATAACGGTTCCAAAATGATTTATATCCTCTACCACCACAAGTAGTGATGAAGGTCGTTGAACAGTCTTCTGCTTAAAACCAGAAATATCAGGACAACGGGCAGAAAATTACTGCTCTCTTTATGAGTCGATTTAAGGATGTCCATCGGTCTGGATATTTTAGATTAAATGCACGTCGAAACTTTAGAGACATCTTGATTAAACTTGGCCCAAGGACGATGCTTATTGAAATTGGTATAATGTGGAGTACATTAAAGGTCACAAAATAATAAATAAGTCTAATAATATTCTAAAATGATGTAGAAAATCAGACGAGGATCATGTCATTATTTTTTTATTATTAGGTAAAATTAAGATAAATATAAGCAAAACACGAAGTACGAAATGTTAAGAATGTCGATCCATAATTTTCCTTAGCTCCCGTATTATAGCGCCCTGAAAAAAATCATTTTAAAATGCCCAAATCCTAGAGAAATATAAGTACCATAACATGTTGCACTCTTGTGCACAAATTAGTGCACGAGGGCTGTTCATAAATTATTGGTTTCTACCATTAATAACCAACAATGTGGTGTAGGGTTTTAAAAATCATAAAATTAATCTTTTATTTGATTGAAATTATTACTACAATTTACAAAAAATATTTTTATAGTTTTAATCGCTAGTGATGAAATTTTAAACCTTTTTCGGCAATCCGTCCATTAACGTTTCTATAGTGTTTTTCTCACTTTGCTCGAATTGGTAGTCCATCTCCGATAGAAATCTACCACACTTCTTAATTGTATTTTAACAAACCCCAATTTCTTTCCATTGGCCTTAGTTTCGGGCAGTTTCAAGGATTTTCCTCTATAAATACAAATACCACATTATGTTGTTGTTCCACTCAAGGGCTTATTTATCCTTGTGACAGAATATCAAGTCAGGCCAAAAATAAGTGGACACATTATGAAGTCTTATGAATGGAAGCAACTTATGATCACGGTCAAGTGAATATTTTCATATTTTGCTATTTTCATAAAATGTGTGATTTTCATTTATTTTTAAAAATACTTATTATTTTTTATTTTTAGTTTTAAGGTTGAATTATTTATCTTAAGAGATATATAAATATTTAAACCTGGATTTTAGTTCAGAATTTTAAAATACAAAAAATAGTTAGAATATAATACTTTTAATAATTAGATCAAAGGAACAAGTCAAAGAAACCTCTAAAAATCTTCCAAACTTAACAATTTAAGCAAATTGGATTTTGAACTTATTGAAGTTTAAAAATATTCCATCTCATCTTTTATATAAAAACAAATCTATATTTATTTGCTCATAAAGCCTAACTACTGCGGCGATTTTGTTGAAAATATTCCAATATATTCGAAAGTAATATAGGCTAACGCTTTACTGTTCAAAATGAAGGACGGATAGCGCCCATAAAAAATTGCTATAGTGAACAAATACAGGGCAGATCGAACTATGCATTCAAAATGTGGTACCATTAACAAAAATATTATTTGGAGAATATCTAAAGCTGATTTTTTAACAAAAATTCCTAAATTATATCGCAATAATTTTCCCAACTTTTTATATGACAAATTTTATGGTATATAGGATCAGGAGAAGAGTACCAATTATACAAAGAATAACGGAGAACTGCTTTCCATTAAGACCAAATCATCTAATATCTCCTCACTTTCCTTTAAATCGGCTTTGCAGGAAATATTTAGAACGGACAGGGTCAGGAGGAGATGCAACCCTATTTAAAGAAAATATATAAACATCTAGAAAATATATAAAAAAATGAATTTATAAAAAATCAGGTCATATTCCTGTGTTCTAATAACAAATAATCTTTTTAAAAACGCTTTCAGATGTTTAATTTGAACTTTAATTATTTTTAAAATAAATTAAAATAATCTCTTTAAAATAAATCACAGATTATATGCTTAGGAGTATATCGATTTATTGGGGGTATATTGTGTGTGTTCCTCTAAGTTAAGACAAACATTTTTTGTCTATTATGCAGGAATTATTTATCAGATTTAAAGGAAATAAATACTTTCCATTACTCAATATCCAAAACCAATTCAATAGACTTCGCCCTTGAGCCAAAAAATAACATGTTCAAATTTCATTAAGATATCTCAAAAATAGCGATCTGTGAGTGTTCACAACCTTTGCATAGAGAGCAGGCCGGCTGTATACATATAGGTGGGGTAACGCCATTTTTTCTGCACATTACAAAGATCTGCACAAACACATAATACCCCAACCACCTACGGTGATGAAGCGATTTTGCTGAAATTTTCATAGAATTATCTCAAATCAAGTAACATTGGCTATACAATTTCGATAGGACCAGGACCAGAGGTACTCCCCACGCAAAACAAAAATTGATTATCGAATATCTAAAGAACTTCAAATGCTACAGTTCCCCAATTTGGACCCAAACATTTTCAAAAGGATTTGTTATACTTGCCAAAATGAAGAACAGATAGGAATATCAAAGACCCAATAACAGCAAGAGTTCTCAAATTTGGTTCTTCTTACTTTCTCAAGGTTTTGTTTTACTGGACAAAATGCAGGACAGGATAGAACTAGGGGCAGGAGTACTCCCGTACAAAGCAAACATTTATTATTGAATATTTAAAGAACTTTCACAGCGAGAATTTTTTGCACAAAACGTAGGACGGTTAGAATCAAAACAAGGGGTAGCTTCCATGCTGTGGAATTTTTCGTGAGAAAATGAATGGTGGATGTGGTCATACAAAGAAAAAAGGAAGAGCTGACTCTTTGTATAAAAAATTTTAATTATCTGATATCTGAAGAACTATTTCACCTAGAGTTTTGTGACTTTCCTACGCTTTAAATGGAAAATTTTAAAGCGGACTCGGTCAGGGATTTTTTTAATACACGTCTTGATTAGGGAAATTTCTTTTCAGATCTAAGTATGAAGTCGATATTTGTGCAGCGAAGCGTAGCAGTTAAACGTTAGTTATAAATTAATGATCGTTATGCATTTGAATTTTATTCTTGTTTAGATATTAATTTTATAAAAAAATACAGCAAAAAGTTCTTCATCAATTTTTTGAAATCAACTGACATTCCACTTATCCTTTCAAGCCAACCAAAAGCTTGGTATCCTTTATTCAAATTTACAGAATTATTTCCAAAAGAAATCCATCTTGGCGAACTGAGAATAGTTTAATATTAAGTCTGTAATAAATTGAGCGAAAAATTTCTAGGACTCAATTTTTTATGTCCTTGTACTTTGAACAAATTTTATAAAATAATTTAACTTCTTCCTTGTTGTTATTTTGCTTTAAATAAATTTACTACTTAAATCTCTAATTTCAAATTCGACATAAATTCATATCGTAGTGAATTTTTATCCTCCTTTTTTACAATTCCTGTTAATTTGTGTTGTCATTTACATGCAAATCGAATGACAAAGAAAAAGAAATAAAAAACAAAAATGTAAATAAAATTTAAAACATAAAAATAAAATGAAGCTCGGAATACGATGATGGTACATGTCGTCATTGCGAGTTTAAATGCACAAAGTACTCGTAAATACAGAAACATGAAACGATAAAAACTACATAAATATTCTGAATCTTATGTAAAATATGTAACACCCTCTACTATTACTATCATTTAAAGTGAGAATATCTAGTTTGTTAGACTCTTTGTTAGAGAAATTTTCTATTAAGAGAATATTTAAAAATTTTGCACACTTTAGTTCATATTTTGTTTATATCTAAATTATTTCAAATATCGATTATCTACACGCAGATAAAAAACATTTATGCGGTATCGTTTACGTTTGTTATTAGATGTTGTTACCTTAACTAAAAATTTTGTTTACTCTCATTGTGATTTTGCATTGATAACATTAGTTATTGTTATCGTCACTAAAATATTGTTGTAGCCACTAAATTATTTTGTCGGCACTAATTGAATATATTCACCAGATTGGAAATTTGTAAAATGGGACTTATATAGGAGTTATATTCTAAAAGGGAACGATATTCATGAAATAAATGTATTCAAAACAAATAAAAAAAACGGAATATGGACAGTATTGGTCGTTATTCTGGGATATAAATTACTATAGACATTCTTGACGTTAGCTACTTATTAGTGACAGTCAGACAACAAAGTTCTAAGTGCTTTTAACTAGTTTAGTTAAGAAGTTTATTTCGGAAAGTGATCCTGTAGGTTAAATACTTATAAAGAAGACAGTTAGAAAAATAATTGCGCCGATTTTCGTAGAACTATTCCATATTTAAGAATTCTATAGCATAAAACGCTTAGGTCAAATAATGGTCCCATCGAAATCTATTTTTTTGGTTCAATCTGATACCAAAATAAACGTTTGCGATAAATTTCAGACTATATGACACACTGATTTTAAGAAGGTTTTTCCTTCTTCCTTTTTCATATTAATCACATTTCGATGATTTTCGGAATGAAAATAGCACCATACTGTTCGTCGGAAATTTGAGGTTACATCAAACATTTGTTTATAATTTTTTTGCTATTGGACTGATATAGCTAATTTATATTGATAAACAGTATAACCAAATTTCATAGAATTCTGCCAGTAGTTCAGTCGTGAGAATCTTTCCAACACAGACAGACAAAATTCAGTCCAAAGATTTACTTCTAAATTGTAAAAAAATATAAAAATAGAAGAGACAAATATATTTAAAAGTAATCAAATTTCTTTTGAAATAGTTATCGAGGTCCATTACTTGAAAGTCGTTAAGACAGATTATATAATACCGTATACATACATGCGTGTAGTACTTATATTTTATATCCTGAAGTGTACTTAAGATTCGTTTAAGCCGAATATAGCCTAGTCATCTGCTTCATCTATATATATAAACGAAACTGTGTTTGTTTATTAGTTTATATGTTTATTTGTAACTAAGCTAAACTACTGGATTGATTTTGGTGAAATTTTCACGGAATGATTCCTATATATCCGAAAGTAACATATGCTATCAAAAATTTCTGTAGGACCAGGGCGAGATATACCCCTATACAAAGCAGATATTTATTATGGTATATCTTAAAAAATATATCAGCAGGAATTTTCAAATTTGGTTTCTATCACTTCTTCAAGGAACTGTTTTATAAGACAAAATGTAGAGATAAAATCAGGAGGAGAGATAGCCCTATATAAAGCAAATTTTGACCTTCGAATATAGAAAAAAACTATAACAGCGTTAAGAGTTCAAATTTGGTCCCAACCACTTTATCAAGGAACTGTTTAATTAGACAAAATGCAAGACGGATAGGATCAGGGGAGAGGTAGCCTCCATACAAAGAAACTGTTGATAATCAAATATCTAAAAAACCACTACACCGAGAATTTTAAAATTTGGTCCCAATAAATTTTCATCATGGGCAGAGGTGTTTCCCATACAAAGAAACTATTGATTCCCAAATATTGAAAGAACTTTAACATCAAAAGCTTTTAAATTCGTCCTCAAACACTTTCACAAGAGGTAGTTTTACTGATCAATATAAAGAACTCGTAGGATCAAGGGGAAAAGTACTGTTATAGCGGGAGTATACAAATTGGTTCCAATTACTTTCCATAGGATCTTTTTTACTGGCCTAAATGAAAGACCGATAGGACCAGGGTGGGAGGTCCTCCCATATATAGCAAATATAATTATTAAATATCTAAAGAACTAAACAGCGAGAGTTCTTAAATTTGCTCCAATCACTTTCTCAAGAAACTATTTTAGTGAACAAAATATAGAACCAATAGGACGAAGGGAAGGGGTACCCCTACGCAAATTTTGACTATCGAATATATAAAGAACCATTTTATCGAGAATTTTCAAATTTGATCCCAAAAACTTTTTCAAGAAATTATTTTACAAAACAAAATGTGGGGCGGATAGAATCAGGAGGAGCAAGTTTTGATCACCATATATCTAAAGAAAATGAACTAACTAAGCGAGAGTTTCAAATTTGTTCTCAATGATTTATTCAAGTTATTGTTTTACTAGACAGAATGAAGGGCGGATAGTATCACAGGTGGAGGTGTTCCCAAAAAAAAAAAATATTGATTATCGAATATCTACAGCAAAAGTCCTCCAATTCAACCTCAAATACTTTCTACAGGCGAAAGGTACTCTCATACAAAGTAAGTATTAATTATCGAATATCTAAAGAACTATAAAAAGGGGAATATTCAAATTGGTTTCAATTACTTTCCCAAGGACCCTTTTTACGATTAGGACCATGAGACTTATAAGCCCTTTATAAGTCTGGCAAAGCGAACCGGGTCTTAGCTAGTAAATAATAATATTCAGCACTTAATAAACTTTTTATACATATTTTTTATGATGTTTTTCCGTCTCTCTTTTTTGTGATTTCAAATGAGATTGACACTCAAACGACAGAACAAGGTTGCATTTATTTTGAAAAATAACTTTAGTTCGAGAGAAAAAAATTTTCTAAAATGCAAATATTCTAATTTTACAACAGGGATTTTAAGTTGTTTACTAAGTTCGGTTGAAATCAGTTCAAAATGTTCATGGCCATCATCTGCATGATTTTGTGCTGTTTTTATTCACTTTCGCCATTATTAACCCCTGCTGGAAAAAAGACTGTAAAAAATAAAAATAAGAACTGTTACTGAAAAAAATAGATAAAAATAAAAAAGTCATTGTCACAATATTAAATTGACAAAATATTTACCATTGACTAAAATTGAAGAGCTCTTAAACATAAACTTAGAATAAATTTAAATTGTCGGTCATTTCTTTGTTTAATTAATTCTTCCTCAACCTCCTCGAAACTTAAATGAATTTAGAAAAAAACTTTTCTCATGATAAAATTAAATTAAAAGCACTTCAAGACTTGAAGAAAATTATTAACTAAAACTTTGTTGAAAACGTGCGTGTGTGTGTGTGTTTGTTGTTGAAAATTTTAAATATTGCTGCATTTCGCGGCATGATGTCAAATTAAAGAGGCATTTAATATCAATTTAAGTGAGTGGCGGCAGCATCATGAAAGTTATAAAAAAATAAGACAAAAAAGAATGAAGAACAAGGAAATCTCATATATCTTCAATCTATGAGTACAAGAAAAGATAAATTGTTGTGGGTTAAGGTCGATATTGAGATACATAAAGAGAGAATGTGACATGATTTTGTCTTTATAAAAAAACAGCAATTACCCGGTGCGTTTCGTATCACAGCGAATTTATTAAGAAGTAAATTGAAAATTAATTTAAACTATTTCCTTTTTAAGGTAACCATTCCCCCTGACCTACCTACCGCAAGTTTTACAGTAAATAAAATCGATATGAAAATGATTCTAAGGCTCTAGTTGTAACCGTTCTTCAGATATTATGTAGTATATATGGTTTGCAAAACACCTGACTCCGCCTTACTATATACCATAGACTTTATGAAGAAGGTTTCATATCGCCCTAGTATTTTTATATCAAATGAGTTTTTTTAGTAAATTTATTACGACCTCCTATTTTGAATCATAACAGCTTGATGTAAGTAACGCAACCATCTTGCATGGAAAAGCACAGGTAGGGCACATTATTCACATAATTCAAAATTGGAGAGTCTAAGACGACTACTTTTTCCTGGACCACCGTTATATACTATTTAAAATTGATTCTATATGATTCTGCAATAAAACCAAAACAAATCGGACAAAGTTCAAGTCATTAATGTTGACCTAAGCAGAAATTACTTCGATTACAGAGTAACAAGTTTAACGGATGCTTCAGTTAAATTTCTCCGAAAAGGGAAATCTATTTCCAGTCCTCCAAGTTAACGGGAGAAATCTAAAGTTTTGGTCAGAACGTCCTGAGGCAGCAACATGGAAGGATGAAAAGATCGCCAAAATGGAAACAATGGAAGAATACGCCTTGCCAGCAATACGAACAAAAAGGGATCTCAATGTTTCCCTTATCAGTTTCAGGTAGTACCAGCATTGAAAATCTGGATCGACAATATGGAATAAATGGGTATCCTGACACGTGTTGTACTTGAAATCTAAATGGAGGCTACCGTTTTGTATAAAGTTGGTGAAATTACAAAAATATTATGGAGTGGGCAAAATGAACTGGATACTGCATTCTACGGCAACATCATAATCGAATAGGTTTCACCAATATCAGCATGTTGTTAAGCAACCAAAACAGTTGAACATTATATATAATAAATATTATATATGAAGCAAAATCAACGTTGAGTATAGTTAATTTGAGATTGAATATTTTTTAATTTATTTTTCATTGAACGTTTTTACGTTTGTGGTGAATAATATTGTACATATTAGAATCTTTCCATATTATATGAAATTATACAACGATTATAAAATTATACAACATTTTAAAAATTACTTTTAAATAGTAAAATTTCAAGTAGTTAAATTTCAAGAATATTCCTAAGAAACTGTACTTACTGTGAAACAATGTTAAATTGACATTTTTTGTTTATGAATCAAAATCATTACTGGAAAAAAGTTTAATTATTCATTATTTTTTCATGGAAAAAATCTTTCTTCATTATTTATGTTAAATGAATACGATGGGACCTGGCTATTAAATGTTTTTGGTTGATTTATAATTTTTCCAGTTTACTCGTACACAATTTCATTACTTTGACTCATGGCATTAAATGTCATGGTAATAACTACTAATGTTCATCTAAACTAAAGTCTTCCATAATGAAAAGTGTAATAAAAAGTACAACTAAAATAATAAACTTAGTTTTTCAGATTTTATAGACCCAAAGGACAACTGAAATAAACTTCTATATAAATTCTACACAAATACACGTTTAAGTATCAAAATCATATAAAATATCTCAGTACTATAATTAAATAAATGTTCATTTCATTTTACTCTAATTGAAAATTAAATACATTAATCGTAAAGACAATTTAGTTACTTAAAACTAAACTGTCATTAAATTAAGAGAATCATGAGTTTTTATCTCTAAATAAAAAGGATAATAAGAAAACAATGAAGAAAATTTATACTCAGACATAGACGAATATAAAACATGCAACACTATATTGCAGGCTTTAAGCGATAGCTATAAAAATTCTAAAAGTACCGGCATTTATTAAATAACTAGAAGTCGATTGTGAAAATTCTCACTCATCATAGAATTATTCACTTTAAATTGGTATTCGGATCAGCGTCTTTTATGGGAGCTGTGAGGATTCAAGTTAAATCCAGTTATTATAGCCTCAACCACCACAAGTGGTGAGAGTATATTAAGTTTGTCATTCCGTGTGTAACGCCAAGAAGGAATCATCTCAGACCCAGCAATGTATATTATTGCATCAAATCAAAAACTCAGTCGATTTAGCTATGTCCGTCTGTCTGTCTGTTGGAAACATTCTCACGCCTAGAATAATTGTCCGAATTCAATAAAACTTGGTCACATTGTTTGTTATTGTCCTAAGCAGTTTGCTATTTAAAACCATTATTTATTATTTTGCTAACTGTTCTGAAGATATTATATTAATTTGCCCTATATCGGTCCAAATTTTCCTATAGCTCCCTTATAACGGGATTTCCCAGAAAACGGTTTTGAGTTTATAAAATATTTAAATAAAGATCAATTTCGTTAAAATTTAGCACAATGATTTTTCTAACTATAATCAAAGTATATCTTGGTCCAAATTTTGATGTAGCTCCCATATAAGACCCCTTCCCGGAAAATAATTTTGAGGTTATAACAAGCATATTTTTTGTTTTTATACGCTCCACAATACAAGTGGTAAAGGGAGTATATTAACTTTTTCATTCTGTATGTAACGCTAAGAATGAATTATTTTATGTATATATTATGTATTATATATTAATGTATATATTCTTGCATCAAATCAAAATCTCAGTCAATTTTCGTCAATCTCTCTGTCTGCTCACATCCACAAAAATTTACAGAGCTCAATGAAATCTGGCCTTGTAGAAAAAAGGCAGTTCAGTAGAAAAAAGTTATAGCCAAAATTATAACTAATTTTATAACTCATTAAGTGTTTCTGTATTATATGCTATATACATTTGTGAATGTATGGGTATCTATGGAATATATGTATACCTATGGAACCTAACGTATTAACTTCACACGAATTTGTGGTGGAGGGTATTGAAGATTCGGCATAGCCGAATATAGCATTCTTACTTGTTTTTTTATTATACGATTTACTGCAGTTGTTTTTGCGTTTCCCATTTGAGATTACGTTGTAATAGATATCGGAGTCTCGGCCACGACTTCCTGAATCTTAGAGTCCATTTTGGTTATAAGATTGAAAATTTTTAACACACGTTTTTCATTAAAAATGTTAACCCAAATATTATCTGTAAGTTATTATGTAAAATGTCAATCAAATGAATATATTGTTAATCTTATTAAAATGAAAATCCACATTGGTCTTACAAAAAGTTGACCAAGCATTCAAAAATCTGCCTACAAACTGTAGCAATGTCATTAAACAATACCGGAAGAACTTGTTTGTTGATAGAAAACCTGATTCAGGTCAAAAATATGGTCCACATAATGTTTCTAAAGCCAACAAAAATAGAACCCATTTTAAAAAGTGCTCCCAATACATCCGGTAGGAAAGCTTCATGGTTAGCTCTGTGCTTATACTATTTGGTACGAAAAGTTAAAACTTATGCAGCTATAAAAACATATAAGATTAAAAAGTTTTTGACAAGAATGCTGCTAAAAATTTAGAGGCAAAAAAACATGGAAAAAGAAGTCAAGGTTTCTAAAAAAGTATTGTTGCTATATAATGACAACTTTATGGTCAAATACTCGAGGTTACTTCCTGATGCTCGTGGAAAAGTTGAAATAAAGTTTAGGACCCAAAAGTAGTATAAACTTGGTATGGCAAGCAATGTGTAATTGCGGCAATAGAACCCAATCATTGGTTACTACAGGTACTATAATTTTTTAAATTTACATTAAGGTATGTACTCAGAAAAGCTGCTTCCATTCATAAGAATTCATAATGTATCCACTTATTTTTGGTCCAGCTTGATATCCCGTCACTATGGTAAACAAACGCTTGAGGGAGGTATAAGTACTATAGTATGGTTTTGGTACCAAGAAAGGTAAATGCTTCAAACTGTCCAGATTTGGTAGAATTAGAAAGGTATTATTCTCTGATTAAAAAAGAATAGAAGAACATAAGAAAGGCGTTCAAAAGTGTGGTAGATTTTTAATAGAAATGGACTACCTGTTTGATCATAGTGACAGAAAGAAATTTAAAAACATTAATGAAACATAAAAATGTTATCATAATAATTATTATTTTTTGTTAATTGTAATAATAATTTTAATAAAATAAAAAATTAAAATTGTAAGTTAAGTGGTTTCCTTTATATTAAAATATATGTATGTTAATAATTTTTTCGATCTCACTTTTTTTAATTGGGTGTGACTATTACAGCGCGAAGCCATATGTTGTTAGGATATACAGCTCACCCGCTTGACACCCTCAATTTTGCCTCTTTTAACTACCATTTTCTTCAATTGATTAAAAACGTCCCTTCAGAATATGCTATAATTTTTCACCTCAAAATATGTCCGTATCTTTTGTTACGGAATTCATATGTTACCAGGAAGATGTGAATAAGATGTACAAGAAATAGGTCATTAGTAACCTATATCACCTAATTTTGTGTAGGGTATAAGAAAATAATAATAATGTTGCATGGAATGAATTTGAAGGATGAATGGAATCGACATCAACTTTCATCTCATGTAAGTTATTTACTCTTTAAATAAAAAGGGAAATGTGTTGTTTAAATAACACGCTTTATAAGCATTTTTATTGTGCTTCATTACCTTCTATTTCCGATAAAGTGTTGTTCATGCTATTACCCAGTTTTTGTACCCTACACCACCAAAGATGGTTGGGATAGTATGTGTTTTTGCTGATGTGTTACACTCATCTTTATCGACTCATAATAAATTTCGATTTTACGATGTCTGGTCGTCCGTCCGTCTGACTATCCAGCAGGCTGAAACAAAAATAGCGTCCATTATTTTTCATAGGTCTCATTGAAACCCCTCTTTCATATATTACTTTTTATTGATGAAATTAAAATTAATATAAACAAAAAACGATGTGGGTCGGCTCATAATTTCTTGTAGCCTTCATATAACCCCCTCCCAAAAAATCATTTTAAAACGCACAAATTTAACATAAATCTTAGTGTCACGATAATGTACTACTCACTTAAGAATAAATGAGAAAATCAAATTATATAAGAGTCGTTTCTTAAGTTTTCGTAACTACCATTTTTAACCGAAGATGTGGTGTAGGGTATTAGATATTCGAGCTTGATCAACAACACTTCTTACTTATTTTTTTTTTTTTTTAACTTGTAGTTTCACCTCTAATGATTCAATTTATTGTTGGAATCATTGTGGATTTGCTGCTGTTGTTTGGCAGAAATTTGTATGTGGATTCATCATCATGTCAAATGTAACACATTGTTCGGTGTCCATTCCAATTGTGTTAACATCAAACGTTCGTTCCCTGTCAGTTGATTCACAGTTCTGTTTGGTTTTAGTGACTATCGACAATTTAATTTCAAATGAACGCATAGGAAATTTTGATCTAAAAGTGTTGCAAAACATTAAAAAAATCTTTGTTCTCGTTTAATATTCCCACTGTGAAAATGTTTAAAATTTGATTTAATTAACATCAATTTAAAACATTCCAAGTGTTACAACAATAACAATTTCTAAATATTTACAGATGAGAAAATAAAATTTAACCACTTCTATGGAACAATTGAAAAGAACAATTATTGTAAGAGCATCTAGAGATATGTGTGATGGTAATGAGTTGAAAACCACGTTTGTCTGCGGTTTTGCTTTCTTCTCTAATTAAAATTGGCATAAAATGCAAATAGTTATTTTAACACTTTTTTGTAATTTAACGTCAGAAAACCCAATTTTTAAATACAGATCTGGTAAGAAAACAATAAACAAAAAAACTGTATTCAGATGAGGTAAATATTAAATACCCTCAAAAATCCTATCGAAATTGTTCTAGAAATATCCATAAATACAGACATATAAGCATACATTCGCTAAGGCTTTTTCTTGAAAAGATCAAACTGTTTAATACCCTAAAAGTGTTTGCAGATGTTCGAACGTGTGATTAATACGGGCCAAGGACGAAGCTTTCTAACATTCAAAATAATCAGTCCAATATTATAGCCAATTCTTATAAGATTGGCCGCAACAAAATACTGCATAAATCCAAATACCCCAAATTCCAAAATAATTTAACCACAAATAACCATAACTAACATTTGAGATTTACTCTGTGATACCAGTTTGCATATTTATTGTTTCTATTAACAAAAAAATTCACAAGGATTAATCTAGAATTTCATACAGTTATCTCATAAGACTTCCCAAAATCATAACAGTTAGGGGAAATTTATTTCCTTTTAGTATTTGAGGGTTTTCTATTAAGTGACATCATCGTTTTAGCGAAGGATTCAAACAGGAGACATTCTTCTGTTGATTTGTGTGCGTCTCAAAGAATTTTACTGAGTCTCGGTAATTCTTTCGTGTTGTCTCTCGTTTAACAGAATTTTGTTCATCAATTTTTTCTTAGAGGCTTTTTTTTCGCTGTAACGCTAAAGTTCAGTTTACTGAAAAATTCGTAATGAATGAAGCTCTTCTTGACTTTTGTTGCAGAATGGAAGAATTTAAAAGCTTTTATAAGCTTTAAATATCTAAAAAGCTTATTGATTTTAAAGGAAATTTTGAAAGCTTCGTCAACATCAGATCTTGAAATTTCCTGAAATTGATTGATTTCAGTAGATTCCTGAATGTTCAATAGCCGTATTTCGTAACACCTTCAGTTTGAGTTGTGTCCTCCGAAAATAGTTGAAACCACATCCATATATTATCAATTATATTACAATACTGGTTTCAACAAACATTCCAGTTTCTTTTTCGGTTCAGTTAAATTTGGTGCCCATTTTCTTGAACGGGATTACTGCTTGAAAGGGACTTTTGATGTAATTCTTATCTTAAAAATGCATCAAATACTTGTAAATTAGCATTTGATACATCTGTAGCTCCGGTGATCTTAAATTAAATTAAAATGAGGAACTGAAGCAGTCTTCTTAGCGACCACGTAAGTGTTGTATGCATTTATTTATCAAAAAATTAAAGTATAAAATTCTGACGATTCTGGAGTCAATTTCTCTTAATTATAACACAGACACCGATTTTGAAAATGTGAAAGGAAATGAAGTGGATAATAACACAGTGAACATTTATAAGTGATGATACAAAAGTTGTTAGATGAAGTTACTACACTCATGTTAATGAATGTGAGATACATTTTATGGAGGTAAAAATCATCTAGAGAATGTTAATTATAAATAAATCCAGCAAAAGCAATAAAATTGGACAAAATCGCAATTGGAAATTTTGACAAATTGAGTTTTTACGTTTTTTAGACATTAAGTTCCTTATCGGTTATCACATATTTCCTAGTTGTAAAAATTATAGGACTACTAAGGACGATTTTTGTCTACCTGCAATTAGGAAAGAAGTGAGTTCATGATAATTTCAAACTTTCGCCAGCAAAGGCATCAATCATTGATCTCTTTTAAATCCGATCTATGATTTAAAATATGAATAAAATAATTTAGAAGTTTTTGAATGGAACAAAAGCAGAATTTTTTCGGTACATCATGTTAAGGACAAAGCTTTGGACTCTGAATTTGGTTTTTGAGAACGCGAATTTTTGTCAATGACCGAACAGGTCATATTTCCTTTAAATACATAGTCTTTAAATGTTTTTTTTCTCAGTTAAGCAAGAAATCAAATATTGGATGAAATTTTAAACCAATGAGCTGCGTATTTCAAATAAAAATTTAAACATTTAAGTCCTCACAACGAAAACATATCTTCTTCGGAAAGAAATGCTGTTTTCTTAATTAAAAATACAAAACTTTATTTTTTAATAGAAAACTTCATTTACATCCTGTTGGTCGAGAGTTATGATTTCATTTGAATCAACATTTCTAAGTGGATTTTTGGTAAGTAAGTTTTTGTGAATGTGTGCTACACTGAATATGCTCAGTACATGTCCAGCAGCATATTTGTTATGAAAAGTAACATGACATTTTAAATTTTCCATTATAACTTTTAACTTGAAATATGAATTAATGCTGTTGTTGTTGCTGTTGTTGTTACTGTTGTTGAATTCGTTAGTAAGCTATTTTATTATGTACACGTGTATGTTATCACTGTGTGTGATATACATATACATATGAATATATACCACACACATATATACAGAATACATTTACATGTATGTAATTGAAGTTGTTCTTAAGTACATTTACCATTTTATGGTGTAAATTATTTTTTGCCTTTTTCCGAAAAATAGAGAATATTTTTTTTCGTAAAAATGTTGCAGATAAAATAACTGGCAACTTATTTACCTTTTAAGCCATGCTATATTTGTAACTAAGTTGTTTGTGTTGTATTTTTAGTTGTTGGAACAAAAAAGCACGAGTAAGGCATTTACTCATAAAATGCACAGTGGAGTAGAATGAGAAATTCCAGTTAATAATCCGGGGGTTTCGTTCCACTTCATGTTTTATAAGCAGCGCCCGCTTATAAATTTAAAGTGACTGCGGCGTATTGCTACTGGCTCTCTATTCTGTCTTAACAGTTCGGTAATGTTTCCAACATCATTTCATTTCCTAAAGTACCAGTTCAGTATATAAACATATAAAATTACAGTCCCTTTGAAATATTAGATTTCTCATTTCTTATACTAAGCAGGATCTTGGTCTGCGTCTGTCCTTCCCCACCTAGACAAAAGAGGTAAATACAAATTTTGGGCATCGTAGTTCTTATTAGTTACATGTAATACGATGGACTGGTCAGTTATGAATAATGCTGCTCTACTGTGTATTCCTTCACTAAGTTGTCAAAATACAGTATTAAGAAATGTAACAAGCTGCATTCAAATGACCTCAGTTCATCGCCAACAAGAACTAAAGAACATAATGAAATGTTCAGTAAAAAAATCCTTCTAGGATGTAATCGGAGAAATCATCCTAAGTTCAATATTATCTAAAACTCATGTTACTGTTCTGAAGACTTATCGAATTCAGGATGCCCGATTTCTTGGTCTGGTGTTTAACCAAATCATGAACCAACATAAGTTTTGGGTGTCACATGAACCTCGCCTAAGTCTGTCATTTTACTCATAGGTATGCATGGGTCAGCAAGCCTTGTTGAGATAATTTTAGGTCTTGATATAGGTCAGAAAAATACATCCATGACTGTTCCCTTATGGATACAATTAAATGTTTTACCATAAATGTGTTTATAATTGAGACATCCTATAGCCTGACTCTTAATCGTTGAATCAGAATTTTTCCGGAGAGGATTTGCTTTGTCGTAATTTGTCATTGTTTTATTTTATCATGTCATCAAGACTTGTTTCAAGTTGAACCACTCTTGAAGTTACAATTCTGGTAAAGGTGTAACAAGTCCTATATATTGTCATTTACATAAATTTGGACTTTTTGAAATTTAATTTTTTACAATTTCATTTAAAAATGTACACTTTCAAACCCATTGTGCATAAATGTACTTACGGGTAAATATGTGTAAATGTTACTTTTTTACAATTTTAAATATTATAAATGTAAAATATAAAATGTAAAGAAATATGAATATTCGTATATTCATACGTACACACAGACAAACATTAAATATTCTGAGTTTTGCACTTTCTTACATGCAATAATCGTTACTTTAACACAATTTTTACTTTTATTTCTTCCATTTAGTCTAAAATCAGTAACACTTTTATACAAGGAAACATTTTATTTGTTTATTATTTGTAAAAAAGTCATAACTCTTTTATGTATGTGTTAGTATGTATGTGTATAAATTACGCTAAGAAAAAAAAAAACACGTGTAAGTGTGAAAGTGGCATGTAAGTTGGTATATTTCTTCCTCTACTCTCAAAAAAATCTAAATTTATTATACCCTACAACATCGCTTATAATGAAGAAGGGTATACTATGATTATCATTTTCATTACCATTATCAAAATTATTACCTTGATAACTTGTTTTTTAATCTATTCAAATTAAAATCAGATAAATAAATGCTTTCTAATGGGGTACTTCTAACCAGCGTCCTATCGCCCTATTTTTTCTAAGTGCCTCCCCCTATTCTTGTCTCATTTTCAAGCAGGGTCACCAGAATTAGTTTGTTCTAAAACCTTTATATAAATATATTCTTTGTTCTTATAAGGGACAAAAGTTGATATGAGGTACAGAGAATATAGAATATAGAATTATATTATTAAAAATCTTGAGAAATCACTTAAACTTTCAAAGTATTTTCTTTGTAGGATATTTAAAATTCGGCTTCAATCTCCGTTAGTATTCTAACTTGTTTTATTTCACGTTAGCACATCTCGTTATAGTTGTAGTTGCAGATAGAGCAACAATGAATTATGTTGGTCCTACATATTGCAGTAGTAGTCACTATGAATCTTCATGATGCAACAACACATTTCATAAACACACACACATATACTTATTGATATACATAAATATAACTACACACAGAGCCAGTCATTCATTAAACCCTACGTAACAGAACAGAAGTATAAATGCATGTTTTCTTTATATGCCTCGTGAAAACTTTTTCGAGAGTTATAGTGCTCGAGAATTCAAACAGGTTTTGTAGATATACACTTGCATTTCACCATGTAACTAGTGTATTCAGAAATCTAAACTGGAAACCAGTTAAACGGTTATTTGCATTTCAGAAACAGACCGGTTTCGAATAATTTCAATTTTCGAATTATTCGACATAACATTTTTTTCAGTCTGTTAACTGGTTTTTAATTGAAATCGTTTTTCAACATTTCACTATTATTGTTGGCTTCAGTTTTGTATATTTTGCCATGACTGAGTCAATATAAGAAATATTGTGTGTTACACAAGCAAAGTATTGTATGTATTCTTAGACATCATATTCTGAATTGATTTTGCTATGTCCATCTGTTTTAGACATAACTGCGTCAATAAAAAATAATTAAATAAGATTTTGAATGTTTTTTTGTTTAGCAATATACATTTTTTATGTAAAGTGATATAAATCTATAATTTTGACATATTAAGAAATTAAAAAAAAAGGTTTCTGTATAGGAAAAATAATGGATTGAAATAAAAACTTGGTATCTCGACACATTACTTTTATATCCCACACGTCCAGTGCATTAAACAGTGTAAGAATTATTTGATGAAGTTTGTTACAAATGGCTATTTTGATAAGAAACCCTTATTTTTGCTTCACCTCACGATATATGTTTTATTGATTAAACTCTAGATTTTCTTTTAATAATAATTTTTTTCTATAAATTTATTATAATCAAACAAAAACCGGTTAATTAGTTTTTTAACATAAAGCCGTTTTCGAAACCGGTTTTTTGAAAATTCTATTTTTCGAATAATTCGAAAATCGGTACATACATAATACATACATACATACATACATACATACATACATACATACATACATACATACATACATGAACATACATATAACATACATAAAATTCAAATTATTCCAATTAAGATTTATTTGAAAGGAAAATTCGTAAAAATTTCACCTTGTAGATTAAAGATTTTATGAGCATTTTTAAATTTAATTCAAGATTAAATAAAATTATATCTACAATTAATTTTGTTGTAATTTGGTTATTCCAACATTTTGTGGTACACAATAATCTGTTGTCTTTGTACAGGTGTTGCCTCTTGGAGAAGTAATTCAGATGAAATCTTAATACATTCATTTCCATATTCGATTTTTAATATCTGCATTGTGTGATGGCTTTTTATGATCCTCTCTATCCCAAAAAATATTTAAATTGGATTTAGGATACCTCTCCTTCTGATTCTATCCGTTCTACATTTTGTCCAGTAAAACTGTTTCTTGACAAAGTAATTGTAATAAAATCTTAATTCTCTCACTTTAGTAGTTTTTTTTTAGATATTTACAATTAATATTTTCACGGCCCTAAACCTAACCCTCCTATATTTTCTGTTAAAACAGGTTCTCGGAAAGTAATTGGGACAAATTTCGATCTGTAATAGTTCTTTAAAAATTTCTTACTTTATTTTTTGAACCTTTTTTGAAAACTTTTCCGTTTGATATAACAGATAGTACATCTCCGTTTAAAATGTACAATACCTTTGAACACATTTTTTCGTGCTCTTCAATTCTCTTTTATCAAAAGCCCACCGTCTCTCTACTGGCTTGAGCGCTGAATTTATTATTTTTTAACTTTTGCTGAAATAGTTCTACAGGTAACTGATAATAAATATTTGGATAATATGGGGCTACCTTCCTCATTACTTGTATTCATCCTACATTTTGTCCTGAAGAACTGTTTCTTTTGAAAGAAGTTCAAATATCATCAAGGCAGGGTTTTTAACTCTTTTTTATTCTTCACACTATCGGATCTTTCAAAAAGTTTAATTTAAATTTTAAAAAAGGCTTTTATTTTTATTATTGCCTTTTGAACAAGAGTTTAATTCTTAGAAATGATAAAAATGAAAAAGAGAAAACTCCAAAAAAGGGTAAAAGGCAAAAAAGAATTTTGTATAAAGATTAAAATTTTAATCGAAAAAAGTTCATTTTTTTAATCTGCTCAAAGAAGAGTAAAAATAAAGATCGTTTGAAAATAGAGATTTTTCTCCGAGTTTTTCCATACTCTGGATATCATTCTGTTATATTTATTAATACTTTTAAGATTCAACTCTTTTAAATATTTTGTCTCGTCGTCTATGTTCTATATTTGATTTTTTTGTTTGTTGCATATAAAATATTTTGGTTTTGTATGGAATAGTTTCAGAATTGTTGTAGTTGTTGTTGTTACTTGTTGTCGGAAATGATTGCAGTTGGTTTTGCATTCTGTGGCAAAGTAATTTGTTTAAGGAAATACACATACTAACAAACACTAAATAAAGATACATAAATACATCTATGGAATCTTTTAGTTTTGTTTTTTCTTTCTTTTTATTCTTATTTTACAAGTTTTAGTAACATCAACAAATTGTATACAAAACAACTTTGAACGAAAAACGAATAAAACAAATGGATAACGATGGGAAGCAAAAAATAAAATAAAAATAAAAGAATAAAAGAAAGTTGCACAAAGTTAAATTGTTTTAAATTGTGTGCTAAAATGTTCTTTTATTTCTTTGACAGAGATAAAAGTCTTCATTTGTATATGTAACTATGTGTTTGTGTATATATGTGTAAGTATCTGTGTATCTATCTCTGCATCCGTGTTGGTATTTTAATGTCTGTATGTGTTTGTGCATTTTTATAAAATTTATTTCCGATTATTTAAAAAGAAAAATTAACTTTGTAACAGTGGTAAAACGCTTTATCAAGCAAAAATGCTTCTTTAAAAAAACAACATCTGCAGAATAAAACGTTTCCTTTAAATGGAATTAGACAACTCTTTTGTGTATCTGAAATAAAATGTTTTAAATCGTAAAAATCCTTTGAAAGTGCAGATTTTTCAACTTTTGTTTCATTTTTGTGAGCAATTAAGTTGACTTTGTTCTGTTAAAGTCTTCTTTTGCTTCTACCTCTTCCTCCTTTTGTTATTGTTCTTCTTATTTGATTTGTCTAGTAAATTGTCAATAGTTTTTTGCAAATAATCTGGAAATCTTATGGTGGTGATTGTATAAAGAAATATCGTACTTTTCACAATTTGTAGGACTATTTACACAAAAGATTAACAAATTTAATTTATCTGTGATTTTGATAAAAAAAGATGTGGGTTGAAGTTGAAATTATCTAATCGATATTAAAATACTTTAAAGACTATTTAATAGATTATTTAAATTTAAAACTGTTTTAGGTTTTATGGTAATTTCAGTAATTATAAAAAACTCTCTTAATGGGAGCTTAGCAGAGCCACCACGTGCAATGATATTAATTAATATTATTTCGCGTTAAATCGTTGCAGACGAGCATAGATAAATCCACTCAGATTTATATGTATATAAGAATATATACAATTTATGGAGTCGAATTCTTCTCAGCGTTTCACACGGAATGACAAAGATAACAATAAATGTTTGTTATGCTATATATTATAGAATATGTCATATCATCTGTAATTATGAAGTATAATTATAATTGAAATATCATATAAATTATTGTAATTATTTTAACACTAAAAAGTATATATTCTCCAACGGTACTTATTAATATTTCAAGTAAATCATTAACTTTAACCTATTTTAACACTGAACTACTCAAATCAATATTTCAATATTATTATTTCCATGATTAATATTTGCACACTCACATTGCAAGTTTTACCTCTTCAATAACTGCAAATAGTGATTCAGAATATTGTGATTGTTATAGAAATTAAATAAACATTTAATTTACTTCATAAATTTATTTACTTAACAATTTCTATTTAAATTCTATTCGAATTGGAATGTGTCCTTAATTTAATATCCTTTTCGATTTGAATATTAAATACTTGAAAACTGAAATTAAGATGAAGGGTGAAATCGAAATAAGTGGAATTGATTGTCCAACAAAATCACAAACATTCAACAATTTTTCACTAAAACTACAAGTTATTGAAAGAAGAAGACAAGAAATAGCAAATATATTGTGAACTTTCAATTATGTTTAAATTATTATCGTAAAGTATTTTAGAAAATTATATATCAAGTGTTCTATTTACCAATAGATCTGCAAAATAGAATGTGTTCATATTTATACCCAGAGGAATTGTTTCTTGCCACTTCCTCTCTTTATTTTCCCTCCACCACAAGTGGTAATATATTCTATATTAACTTTGTCATTCGATATGTAACGCAAAGAAGGAATAATCTTACAACACAAATGATATATATATATATATATTCTTGCATCAAACCAAAGTCTGAGTCGATTTCGTTATGTCCGTCTGTCTGTACGTCACTCTATCCCTCTGTCTGTCGTTGGCTCGCTCGCATCCACATTATTCTCAGTGCTCAAAGAAATTTCGCCGGAATATTTGTTACAGCCCTGAGAACTTTTCTATTTGATATAAACCGATATCTGAGCCAACCTCTAAGTTCAAGGTAAAATCTTTCGTTAAATTGTCAATTATAAATCATATATTCTTTATTATTAATCCAAAAATGATCAAAATCGGTTCAGTTAATAAAATAGCTAAAAATCTTGCTTATCATGTTATTAAGTGTTAATGACTTTCATTTAGGAAAAAACTTAAATATATTGTATACGTCTCTGAGTGTATACGTGAGAGAGTATGTAGGATATATAACGTGTTTAAGTCACACGCATTTGTGCTGGAGGGTATTGAAAGATTCGTCATAACCGAATATATCAATTCTTAATTGTTTTTTTCTTTGTTGGTTTTCTTGTGTAAACATCATATTTGCTTTATTCTTCTCTTTTTATATAGAATATTTGGATTATATTTCGTTTTTTTTCAACTTCTGAAGAGGCAAAGGACACAGCATCACATTTTACTCTTGATTTAATTTTGAGATTTTTTGTTGTATAAATTTTCCTTAACTCCTTATAGATTTATACATGTTTAAGGGAGTATCCTTTTCAGGATAGAAAGGAACATAACAACTTGTACACATACCAACAAACATACATATATACATGTACATTTTAAATATCTTTCGAACTTGCATTAATGTAAAAAATATTGAAGAAAGGGAAAAAATAACTTTTGTTTTCGCTTGATTTTCAATGTTTTGTCTATTCATTTCTTTGATTTTTTTAATGACACCCTACTGGGATAGATCGGATATTACGAATTAATCAGTGGAAATAGTAATATAAAATTTATTTGTATTTACGAATTTGTTGTATGATTTGGCTTTCTCTACCACTTTCTTGTTGCCTATAACGAAGGCATTATGAGTTATGATAACGGCGGTATCTAACGCACCCATCCTAGTGTGGTGGGTGCATTCATCAAATGATTTTCGTAAAAGTCTTGAGGTCGATGTTATCCTGCTGACGATTGCGCTGCAATCGAGGTAATTTTTGCGATATTAAACTGGTTACCTTTTGACCTCAGAATTTAAAGGGCTGCCTTAACTCTACTGTTAAACTTTTTGCTGGTAATTCTTTGGAACAGATAGAATCACAAGCATTTCCCGCATATTGTATCACTCCGCAGTTGCCTTTGGACTATTCGACCATTGCATCTCCAAATCGTGCTTAGAGATGAATATTTTCGGTGATTTTTTCCTGATGCAAGAGGAAGACCCTGAGCTTGACTCCTTCGCTTGGATCTATAAGCATATACCCAATCAGCGTTTCAAGCAGCGTATATTGTAGTGTTTGGTATTGAGGACTTTGGTATTTAAAGTTTCCTTTAGGCTAAAGATTGACAAGCACGAGTTCGCCCGACCGTCATAGGTATAAATCGATATTGGGAAATATTAGGAACTATAACGACAGCAAATAGGCCTTAAGATCTATAATTGTTTCGGGAATGACATTTCAGATGGTTTAGCCAGACGTGATGCGTTAGCTTTGAGAATAAGCTATACGGATAGCGCAGACGAGTTAACTTGTCGACTTACCTCTTATCGGGCCTAGGTACAATATACGGCGGACTAGGCTACTCCCTTTAGACTTCTGGACTGTGTTCTTGGAGCCATACGAGAAGAGCTCTATGAAATTTGGCCTAATTATTTGTTGTTTTTAAAGATATTTTTCTATTTAAAGTCGCAAAATTTGGCTTAAGAAAAAAGAAAAGTTATAGACTAATATCTGAACAATCTCCTAAAACTGAAAAATTTTAACAACGATTGTGTCCGTCGTCTGTAATAATGATAAATATCACTAGACTCTTTTGAGACAATTTCGTTAAAGTCGTTTTTTTGTTTACGACTGTTGTTAGCTACAAGAACTAATGTACTAATTAAAAGATTACAATGGCTTGGTTCTGATTATCTACAAGATCTTTCTTGAGAAACTTCAATATGCATAACATAACGTCATTTTATTTGTACCTCCTTTCGTTCTACTCTATTTGTTTTGGGATTAATTTTATGAAATAGTAATAATTCCGATATTCTGAAGTGAAGTTTTGCTCGAAACAAATTGATGTCGAAGAGATAAGGTCTCGGCTATAGGCGGAAAGTTATAAATCTCAAACCGATGTTTTCCATTAGTTTTTACTCAAACTTGAAATAAATGATTATATGAATCATGAATTTCGACTTCGG
>PYHX02000158.1:65230403-65261193 GCA_004302925.2 Cochliomyia hominivorax | reverse complement strand
TTTGGCGCTTAAAAAGGGGAGTTCTTAGGTTGATTTGTTGGTGGCAATGTTGATGATGATATATTATAGTTTTTTTTTTATATATTAACTTGATTCTTTCTAGTTTATAAGTTGTTCCAAATGTTGTGTTAAGAGATGAAGAAGAATTTCGTTTTTTTTTATAAAATAGAATTTCTTGTTTGATTTTCTAAAAACTTTTCATTTGTTTAATGTTTTTTATATGTTCTCATGTGTAGGCGTGTGTGTTTTTGGTTTTAGTGTATTTTTGTATGATGTATTTTGGTGTTTTGGTGTTTTTTTGTGTAGTGTATTTTTGTATTTGTGGTGATTTAATTTCATTTCGAAAAAATGCCAACAAAAAAATAGATGCCGATTTCAATAAAAGATTTTTTTTGAAAAAATCTTCAATTTTATATAAAAAACATACGAAACGCGATCATATAAGTATTTGGTTTTTCTTATTTTTCTGATGGTTTAATAACAAAGAAATTCTATTTTAAAATTTATTCTTCCTCATCAACACCCACGCAGGTTGGACAAACTGGTTTGCCTTCCATGGCATAGAAAGATTTACCTCTGACGGGTTTTTTTGCAATCCTAGATACACAAAAAATAATATAAAATATTTGTTTCCAAACAAAATACAAACAATAAATGAATTTTCCAAATAAAATCAAGATAAAAGTTACTTACCCTGCAGACAAAGCAATCAGGATGCCATTGAGAGTTCAAGGCAGAAATATAGTTTTCCATAATGGCACGGTTGCAGCCATTACACTTGGGAGCAAACATTTCAAAGTAATCGTTGCGGCAATAGGGTTTGCCATCACGTTCATGGAAGCCATCTTCACCGAATTGCTGACCACATTGGGCACAGAAGAAATGTTCTGTATGCCAGGTCTTATCCAAAGCAGTTACACATTCTGTGAATGGAAGAAAAGAATTAATGAAATTGTTTCCCATTTCACTTTTAAGAAAATATTTAATAATAATTACATCCAAAATGGCACCATTACAATAGGCACAGCGAGGACTGAAGAGATTATGGTAATCAGGTTCACAATAGGGGAAGCCATCACGTTCAAAGAAGTTGCGTGTGCCCAATTCTTGGTTGCAATGATTGCAAGTGAAATGCTCTGGATGCCAGGTTTTACCCAAAGCGGTAATAACTTGACCTACAATGGGTTTTTCACAGGCGTTGCAACAGCCTTTTTGTACAGTATTGACACCTTGACGATTCATATTGGCTTGTAAACTTCCTAGCATAGAATCCAATTGATCTGGTTGATTATCTTCTACAAGGGTAGAAGTTGTTGTCTCAGTTATGGTTTGAGTTAAATGTGAAGTGCCCTTATTGGGTTTGGCGTAATCAGTTATCGTTTGATGATAATGATTCGAACCGTTGTTCACCTAAAATTAAATGCAAAAAGAAAACGTTTCATTAGTTCAGATTTAAAAAAAATCTATTATTATTAATTATAATTTAAAATTCCGTTTCATGATTTCGTTTACGAGAAAGAAAATCCAAAATTCCTTTTCTTATTTTTACTTTCAAAATTTTGTTCAATTCTTACGTTTTATTGTGAGCGATCCGTAACGTTTGATGAAATTTCTTAAACTGAAAATACTTTTATTTAGTTCTAGTCTCAAAAACTTTTTCAGTTTTCTTTCTTGAGGCGTTTTTTTTTTTTTGTGATTTTTTATTATTTCGCTCGATAGCGTCACAGAATCGTGAAAAAAAAACACAGTTTCTTTTTCAATTTTCACATACATTTTCAAAATAATATTCAAAAAGTTTCGTATCTTTTTTTGTTTCATTCTTCGCTTTGCACACGACGTTTGTCTATAATTTTGTGGCAGCAACAGCTATAGCAGCAACAATAACAATAACAACAACATTCATATAAACATCAAATCATGCGGGCCAGTCCCACAACTTTGCTATTATAAATGCGGCATCGCCGACGTCGTCGCAATCTATATCATTGCCAAAAATATATGAATATTTTTTTGCTGCTTCTGTTGTTGTTGTTGCTGTTTCTCTTGTTGTCATTATTATTGCTGATCGCATGTATGAATGGATTGGTTTGTTAATAAAAATATATATATAGAAATACGTACGCAGAATCATTCTTGTACACAATCTGTTCAGTTTAAATGTATATGTTTTGTTTTTTTTTTTTTTTCATTTTTGTGTGTGTGTAGGTGAGAAATTGAAAATTTCATTTTCAGTTTGTTTTTTTTTTCGCGGAAAATTCGCCAAAAGAAATTTATTTAATTCACACAAACAACAAAATATTTGTCTTTTGTGTTGTATTCTTCTTCTTTTTTTTTAATATTTAGCCCAATTAAATTGAAATTGGGTTTTCTGGGACTCTGGGAAAGAAATATAAACATGTGAAGTGATATTTTAAGGATTGAAAAGATTTAATTCAAAATAGTTTCGAATAAGTGGTTGTATTTAAGAGTAATAATAAAGTTATTGTTTTTTTTTAATTAAAACGTTTTAATTTCTGTTGGATCTTACGTTGCTCTATAAATAAAATATATTAAATATGAGTTATTTCTCAAATTTATTTTATGTTGGTGTAAATATCTTATTCTGAAAAATTCCTAAACGGCACAGCGAGATTTTAGACATACTTTGATTACATTTAAATCTGTATATTAATATAACAACCGTCTGTATTCGTATGTGATCAACTGATTGGCGGAAATAAAAAATACCGGAAATTGGAACAGAAATATATTATAATTGTTCGAGTTTATCGGAATAAAATTAAAATTTCTTAATTTTTCTAGAAAAAAAATTCAGAAATTTCTTTTTTTCTATTGAACTGATTTTTATTTCATTGAGCTCGTAACATAATTTTGGATGGGAGCATGTAAACTACAGATAAAAAATAATAACTAAATAAACGGAGTTACCGGTCATAAACATTATGAAGATGATATTTTAGTAGTGAATTTTTTGTATAATTAATCACGCTGAAAAAAACGTTACGGATTTTTAATTTTTGGAAGAACCCGCAGTGGTATTATCTTCCCAACAAACGAAAATTTAAATTGCATATCTCTGTAACTAATACAAAAAATCTCGGAAAATACTAAAAATATGGAACAAAAAATTGTTTGTAAATTTCGTTCCAAAATTAACGAAAAATATGTTATATTAACAGATATTTAGTAACACAAAAATTTATTAAAATTTACGTACTAAAGTGAAGTTGATTTGAATAATTTTTTTTGTTTATTTAACTATTTTTTTGGTCAAATATTTTTGTATATTTTCTTTGACATAATGAAATATGACAACGAAAATTTAAACTGAACATTCGAATTAATATGAATGAAATTAAAGGATTATTTTGCATAATGGAAGATAAATGGAAGATCAGCTGATCAACAAACATTCAAGTAACTTTTCATCAGAAATACAACCCGTCGGCTCACCACCGTCCTTCGACATTGCACTCTATTTAGTAGTCTTTTACGTTTTCTACACTTTTTAATTATTATCTAAAACTAGCTTTTTAAATTTTTCTAAGTCCCGTAGCTCGAAAGTTATTTCACAAATCACAAATCACAAATCGACGTGTATTAAGACATGTAATTGGGACCAAATTCTCGCTGTGTAGATCGCTGTGTAGATCTATGGAGGCTACTTCTCCCCTGATCCTATTAGTCTAAATTTTTGTCCAGTTAAAAAGTTTCTTGAGGTCATAAGGACCAAATTTGACAATTCTCACTTTTACAGTTTATTTGCTTTGTATGGGGAGTACTTTTTCCTTGTCCCTAATCTTTTAAGCATTATTTAATTACAACAATTCAACGTAATTCTTTCCTCAATTCGATTAAAAATTAACATAAATATGGTATTTAAATTGAATAATGTTCATCAATATAAAGAATTTATTTTTATCAATTTGAATAAAACGTTATTCAAATTAACAGCATTTTTATTAACGAATTCAAATAGACTTATGGACAGTTTTTCGTCAATTTGAAGAATTTACGAAAAATTAACGAAAATTTTTGTTATAAAGAATCAAGGTTGACTGATATTTAACCAATTTTTTCCAATATTACACCTCTTTTCCTTATATTTACTTTCTTTTTAGGTTCAGTGTATATCTCTGAAACTGTTAGAGAAAATTTTATGAAATTAAGGACGTGGACTCTTTAGAACAAAATTATTTTATTTTACAAAAGTGTGATATGCCCCATAGAAACAAAAATTTTTATATCGTATATCTCGAAAACATTTAAATTTTATGAACTTTGGCACATGGATGAAGCCATAATAGCAAAAAAAGCACTGGATAGTGTTCTTAGCTTAGAAGCGGCATATTTAGCATCTCATATCTCTCTTAATATATATACCATAACAATAGGTCACTAAGAGATTTGTCTCTCTAAAATGCTTTTTCGAGAAATGATGTTCCAAAATTTAGAGCATTAAAAAATATTTGCGGTACAAAGAAAATGACAAAGAAATTATCCTTATTCATCACTTGTGGTGGTTAAAATTATTTCAATTCCGCTTAATGAATGATAATATAGGATATACATTTTATAAAAAAAAACAATTTCCGATTTTTAATTCCACTTTTTTTGGATAAACATTTTGAAGGTTTTCCTGTCTTCTTCAACAAATTGTCACCTATGGTGAGTGAGTGCAAAAAAAGATGAAAACAAAATGTTTTTTAAACGCATCAATTTATGAATTTCCAACACCATGAAAAATTATTAAAATCCAATTAAGTGAAAATTTTAATTAATTTATGTTGAAATCTATTAGAGACAAACAAATGAGTAGAATTTTAATTTCAAGGTGTCGGTGCTTAAGCGCCAAATGTTTCTATTAACGTGAAAAGTGGGGTGTGCAAAAATAAAATTAAAAAAAATAGAAATTTTTTGCAAAAATAAAAAATCTATTTTACTTTTTGAATTTTCATCATATAAGGAATTCCCCATAAAACGATGAAAAAATATATATATAAATATATCAAAAAAAATCTCATGACATCCACATTTACGTTTGATTTGTGTTGATTTTCTTAACTTTGGAGAAAGAACAGAAAATAAATAAAAATAAAAATTAAATAAGAAGAAAAAAATACTAAATTAACATACAAATGTGCCTGTGTTGTTGGTGGCACACGTTACTCTACAAAATATTTTATTTTATTTAAATTTTATGTATTTTCTTTTTTTTTTTTTTTTGCAAAATACATTTATTACTTTTTAATTCCTTCGCATCCGGAGACGAAAGGCTGGAAGGGGTGCAGAAAATGGAATTGAACAGATTGAAAGAAAATTATAACAACCAAACAAAAAAAAAACGCAACCACTTACAAACGTATGTACATTTGCTTATATATAGATGTATGTGTACCGAGACATTTATAGAACTCAGACAGACATAATGAGTAAAACGTTAGACGGTCCAACCAACAGCCTGCCAAAGAGACAAACGAACCAACAGACAACCATCCTCATAAAACAACAAGTTTGTATTAAACAAAAATAATTAATACAAAATAAAAACAAGTAAAAATGTTATAATCGGTCAAACCCGACTATTTAATACCTAACACCACGACCCAAATTTCACCAAGCTAATTCAAATATCATCGTTCTTGGGCCAAAATAGTAGTACATGCCAATTTTCATTAAGTTTTCTTCAAAACTGCAAGCTGTACTTTGCGAACAAGCTTTGCATAGGCAGCCAGCCGGACGGGCGGACATGCTTAAATCGACTCAGAAAGTGATTTTGAGTCGAATTGGTGGTAGCACAATTTTTTCTACCCGTTACATACATCAACAAAAACGCATTATACCCCCTCCGCCTATGCTGATATAACAAATTTATATTTAATAAAACCGATATTGAACAGATTGTTTCTGTTTTCACTCATTCTGTTTTAAAGAAAAATCACCATCAACATCAGCAATTGAAGGTTAAAGATATTTATTGGATTAAATTTGTGGCACGAGAAATGAAAAGGATTTATATACACAAAATATCGGAAAACTACTATAGATTTTGGCCAAGATTTGACAACAAGAAGTGTTAATAGGAAAGACAACTATAAAGGAAGGAACTGAAATTATAGATTAATAATAAATTACACTGAAATAAATTTTGTACACAGTTTGTTTTCTGTATTACAGCGAATTTGGTAAAAAATAACTCGACAAAATCGATAATTGACTGTAAAAAACCATCCTACCTAGAGCCTCCAGTCTTCCTTTTTTCTCTCAGTACCAATAATTAATAGGAAGCAAAACGTCTAAATTAAAAAAGCGATTGTGCCAAAATGTTTAATATTGTTGCACAAGTTTACTTATTTTGCGTTGGTATGGGTATCATGTCCCAATCATAATCTATGCATAACAGAGTAATGTGGAAATATCGTTCAGATGGTCATTTTGACTATGAAGGTTTTGAATCAGTTTGTTAAAATTCTTTCAAAGTCTTCAATATTTTAGGGTTTTCAAGTTATTCGAAAAGTTATATAGGAATAACTGTATAATTGGACAAGTAACATCACATATAACACTACACTAAATCTGTATTAAGCTATGAACCGAGTTTTAACGGGACATAAAAGAAAGATCTATAAATTTTCTTCAAATTTATCACATGTCATAACTTATGACTTTGTTAAATATAAGAACAACTGAAAATCAAGATCAGTCAATTGTGGCCCGTTGTGGATTGTGGATTCGGAACGTGGATTTGCATCTATACAAAATTCATTTGGGTTTAAATAAAATATCTCCCTATCTGCAGTCTTATGAGCTTGAAACCCCATTTGACATTTGAATGAGTGCTAAATTGGAACATGACTATATATTAATTCCAAAAATGTTAAGATTCTTACTTTTCAGTCTGATTTTTAGATAAAAGTCTGTCGTTATATGAATAAGACATTTGGAAAATGTGGTTTAAAAAATAGTTTTTGATCTATTTTAAACTAATCGTAATGTGAACAGAATCTTCCATATAAAAAATATTGTTTTCAGTATCCTGATAACAGACGTATAGTCAGCTGATCACATAAAAGTTACCAATCTCCCAGATTTGTCAAATCTAAAAATTTCTATTTGAATTTTCAGGTATGGAAAATCTTAAAAGATCTGGAATTCTATTACAACAGATGCTTTATATGATTAAACTTCTTTCTCTTCTCCTTTATCTATGTATTGGACATAGATAGATTTACACATAGATAAACGGGGTAACTCCCATTACTAATATGTATATGTCAATCTTAGACATTGGAAAACTTTTTCAATATCTGAGAAAAATACGGGTTCTGTATTAATAATACAAATAAGTGTTCCATTTTTAGGATAATGGTGAGTCCGAATTTAAGTAATCCAATTCTAAAGGTGTGTATTAAGTATAAAGAACAAAGGAAAAGCAACAACATTCAAAGTCTACCAAGGACGAAAGAGTGGCAGAGTTCTTTGGTTTAAATATTTTGGTTCCCAATATGTTACACATTATTAAAAGAGAACTACGTTGGCTGTTTTAGTACCAGAATGGTCTGAAGCATTCATTAAAGTAGTTTAAAGATTAAATATCAACTAATGGGACTTAAGTATTGGACTTACTACCGCAGACCTCGGATTTCAAACTATCAAAATGATACCTAAATTAGACTTTGAATCGATGCATACATCTATAGTAACGAATCTTATACAATTTATGCTCAAAAAGTGCACTTAGCCCATAAGAAACAGTATTTATCATACAAAGTGTAGAAAGTTGCTTAAGTTTCAAACAACGAATTTTTAATTTATTCTTGTTTTTATTGAATAAAATGAAAATTAATTTTTATTGTCATTTTTAGATAATAAATCATTCAAAAGTTAAAAAGTTAACATAAAAGACAATGAGTTCTTACTGGGAAAAAGACGTTTAGGTTTCGAATTTTCCTACAAAGACTAGAGCAAGCGCAGGATTCATGGGTCCAAATTTGGGGAATTTCTACAATTCTTGTTTCTACTACACTTAATTGAAAAAAATCTTTCTTAATTTGTTTTTAAGTGTACGGACTACACCACTACAATTACACATATGAAAACATAATTGTTAATGTGTTAAATATCAACCCCCCCAAAGAATTGGCCACATTTATGAAGATCATAAGTGTGTTTGATGGTCGACGGATTCACTATTTTGTTTTTTAACATTTTTATAAACAAGAAATGCGATCAACAACATTTTGGCTTTTTTTAACGCGCTTCAATGACAATGAAAAGCGTTAAACATAAAACAAGAATGAAGTGAAAAAATTGCGGAATTAATCTAAATAATTCCGCAAAACAGAGATATAAAATAATTAAAACAATTTATAATTGATTTCGGGATGGGTTGGTTAAACAGAGGTCATACGTTTTATGAATTGGATTAGGAAAACAGTTAGGTTTAGACCTCCAAAATCGATCAAAATAGAAGCAACAAGTGTATTCAACTAATGAATCTTAACTTGATGTCAAAGCTTTGGCCAACTTAATTTGACATTAAAAATATCAGTGTTTAGTTTTCTTCTTTCGTTTGGCGGAAAACAATCATATTGCCGCAATTGAGTGACTGCAGAGCTGGCAAATTCGCTTTGACGCTCTGCCCAAGAGTTGAACAATGGAAGTATAATGAGTATAGGAGAATCCACAATTTTCGAACAAGTCTCATAAAGCATGTTTCCATTATTTTAAATATCTTCTTGTTGTTATGGACCATAACAACAACATATATCTGTTTATATTTAATGATTAAAAAAAGTATAAATAAAATAATAAAAATAAACGCAAAACAAAACAAAAAAATCGTAATGAGAAACTATATTTAATAAGCGCGAGCGGCAACGCTTGACGCTTCACTTCATGTGTACGTAAAATGATGAGAACGACAATGATGATGATGATGATCATGACGATCATGATGATGTGATGATGATACTCAAAAAGTACTAAAAAATAAATAAATATAATAATATTGGTGGTGGCCGTGTGCAATATTGTTTATATTTCTATATTCTATAATTTATTGCCAAAAAATCTACATCATTGGCCAATAAGAAAGCGGCCGGTTGATTGTTTGTTATATTCTTTAAAAGAAATCTTCCGATGATAAGAGCGGGCGTATTGTGAGGGAGGTTAGTCTTGTGAGGCACCATTACAATAACAGCAACAATTTCAATATAAAAAATATTATTTTGTTAATATAAAAAAAATTTATAGGTTTTGTTAATATGTCCATCTGTGTCTGTCCCTCCATGCAGCACCAGCACCGCTCTACTCTTGTGTTCTTCTGGAAAAGCGTTTTCATTGAGGTTTTATATGATCATTTGTCTGTCCTTACATTGTTTGTGTGAGTGTTCCACAAAAATGGTCGTTTAAAAATTGAAGATTTATTTTGTTTATGGTACAACAATTTAAAAGATTTTCCATTTGGGAATTCTTATCATAATTTTTGACACAACTAATCTGAAACAAGAAAAAACAAGTCGATCATGATCGATTATAAAGTATGCTATCGATATCGAGGAAATATATATATAAAGAGGAAGTTCTCGTTTCCTCTTTATTATATTATAGACTCGATCATGATCAAATTTGCAATTTATATAGTCTGTATAAAGTTTAGTGAAGACCTCAATTAAAAGAACTAAACAATCGACAGAAAAACCCGGAATCTCGAATAATTTGAAAATAGAATCTTTTCGAAATCTTCCGTTGTAACGATATAGTTTTGGAAGCATTTGGAATGAAATCAATATCAGACCTTCCTCTCAACAATACGCTGTTTATTTACACTTAAATCGGTAGTGGTTACGGGCGAATTTCGAATGCGACTCTCATGCATAATGCCTAATGATGTAGTATCCTAAAATACTGATAATTATTAGATATTACAGAATCCATTCGAAACGCACTTGAAATGATCACAAATATTTAGCTCTTTGGTCAATTAAACGTTCTAAGCAGTTGGTCTTGAAGGATCTTTCGCCATGATACTCGAATATCGAACTGAAATAGCCTGCACAAGAGTTTTTCATTTTCTTTCGAATCTATTGTACTGAATTGATTGGAGATTTGTGTCTTCATTTATTTAAACGGTCTTGAACAACTTTTATATGCGGACATAACCGTATATCAGATAGAGCTATCTCTGAGTCGATTAACAATATCTCAGTTTTGTGGTTCCTACATTGAAGCAAGCAGGCCTCTGTGTTCTTACTATAGGAAAGCGAAATTTTGACAGAAGATCTCTCCTGAATTGATCCTGTCAAAACATTCTTCACTTTACTATGAAGGAACATTGTAGCAGAAAGTTAGTACATCCGATGTTTTAAAACTCAGGATGCTTGAATGGATTTCCCATTAATTAAGTTCAACCGTAGTTTAGGAAATAAGAGTATAAATCAACCACCACCATCTTTGTACCAGAACAACTCCCCAAATGATTTCGACTGAACTGATGACTGATTACAAATGAATTGTCAAAGCCGAAGAAATTTTTGTTTGGAATCATCTGTGCTGTAGAACTAGCTTCCAATGATAAGGTAAGGTCAAGTTCCTTAGTAACGATAATTAGTCTTCTAACAAACACTGTACTTTTTTCTTCTTACCTGAAGAAGTAAATTTTTGTACATTCCAGCTAATTGAAAAGAGACATTCTGAAACCAAATGGACTTACTCTTTGGAAGCTGTTTCGTAACTTGTATAATTTTGGATTGGTGCTTGATCAGATTTTGGACATGTTATATGAAATGGTACGAAGCAACATTTGAACCTCAATACAGAATTCCCTAAACTTTGCCAAGTTCATTAAATTTGCGATATTTTATGAGTTCTTGAAATGATAATGAATAATCAAGAGGGAAAATTTATCTGTAACAAAAAATTTCCTTTCGCCTGAAATATTTTCGATTCACCAACTTTCCACTCTCACCCTGTTACTTATGCTCCATTAAACCCAATAACCCCTTGTTCCATATTTTTTGTCCAAAATTTAATCTTGTGATAAAAAACCATAAATCATAAAAATACATTTTATTTTGAAAAAAGAGTATTAACGATTGTCAACATGTTCAGAGAGGAATTAGTGTCAACGATGGCATTGAATAATTGTTGATGGCTGGTGGCTGCTGGCTGCTGGCTGTTTTGTTATTTTTGTTTCTATTGTGTTTGTTGTACTCGTGGTTCCTCGATCTTGTGCGTTTTTCAATGGTCAAAGCGAAACATTTTTTTTGCTTTCGGTTTTTCGATATTCTTTTTTAAATTTTATCGAATTATTTTTGGAATTTGTTTATTTTTTTCTTTTTTTTTAGTTTTTTCTAAAAAAATATTATTGATGTTTTCATCAAATAGATTTTAAAATGAGACAATTAACGTATGCATACATAAATACATACATACATACATACATACATACATACATACATAAATACATACATAAAAAATGAAACATAAATACATGAAAAACATATGTTTGTATATAATTCATAATCATGTTAATTTTAATTTGTTTATGGGACAATTTGTTTTATGTTAAACAAAAATTTTAAATAATTTTTATTTTTTCAAAAACATTTTAGAAAAAATAGAAAAAAAACACGATTTTCTTAGTTAAAAGTTGTCATTGAACGAAATCATTCGATTTAGTAAAAATTTAAATTAAATACGGTTTTTTATTTTTTTTAATATTGAAATTAAAATAAATATTTTCTAATTGATTTATAAACCACTTAATTGTTTCAAGGCGAAGAACGAGGTTCCATATCAACCACTTACAGCTCATCTGAAATAAATAAGAATTCCAATTCGGTGTAACGCATTCATAAAATAAATTTTATTTATATACCAAAGGAAACTAAACTAAATAACCAATCTTGTATTTCTAATCTAAATAACTATTTTCAGGAGATCAGATTACATAAGATCATATTATGGACTCATTGGATATAGCTGAATAATGGCAACATATAATTCTATGTTATATGATGATTTTGAAACCTCGATATATTTAACAGAGATTACAGAAAGTATGGGAGAAAAATTCTAAAAAAAATTATCATTAAATAGAACAGGACGTATTAAAACCTACCAATTGGACAAATATTATCAACAGTTTATCGATCGTAAAAGTTTCTGTAAGGAAAAACTACTACAACATAAAGATAATTCTATCTATAATCAATGTTCTAAAGTTCAGCATTGCGATTACCCAAAATAGATTTACAGAGAACCAAAGGAGGGCACGGTAATAAAACAAAAAGTATCTGACCATTTCCTATTTGTTTGTGCCTTAATAGAATATTTTTTCTAAGGCAACATTTGGAAACATGAAGGCAACATTTGCTTAAGATAAGGGGTCCCAACCAAGTATTTTACCTGCTCATTCCCAAATCTTCGCGATTCAATTAGGTCTTTGCTAAGGGAATTGCTGTTATTTGACAGTTTGGAGGAAACGCGACTAAATAAACTTCATATCGAGACTTAAATTCGTCTATAAAGTAATATATCATAAAATTCGCAATTGTCTTTTTCGGATTTATAGAAAGTATTGTTCAGAATTGGAATAAGTAAACGATATTACAAATAATTGTGAATGTATCTCTTAGATCGTAAAAAGGAAGAATTATCGTATTTTGATCATACTTGGCTGATGGTAACAAATCCAGCTTGGATCTGTAGTTCACCAAATGCTTTCATGATGCTAGATTGAACTTAATCACTGATCATATATAAATTGGATTTTTCTAGATTTTTCCCCTAAAGAACTGCTTCATATAAAAGGGCATATTTTGTTACAGGGAATATCCTAATATTAATTCTCCTTTGGTTTGTGATTTAGCTAAAACATATTATGATTGTCCTTTCAGATTTTGATGGTTAGAGACTGGATCAATATGAACTTGACTATAAACTTACAATTGCTATTTCAAGAATAGTTCTCCGAATCAAATTAATAACAAAATATTGAATAAACTTCTGCCACACTAAAGTGAATAATATCAATGTTTTTTGTAGTTTCCAATTCCCATCCGCGAAGTCTCTCTGCTAAATTGTCATGTAATTACTACTCAAACGTGAATTCCGGAAATTGCTCAGTACAACAACAGCATAACAATAATCAACAATTGGTGCTTTCCCCAAAGCGTGTTAGAAAAAATATTCGAATATATGAACAGAGCATACTAAGACATGTACACGACCTTTTAATCGGATCGGATTTAAACATTCCATGATGTAAATTTCGGTATTTGTAGAGCCCATTGTAATGAATCTTTTGTCACTACTGCATATTGCTTGTCATACCAAGAACTTTTTGGGAGATTTTGACAGCTTTTGGATGGCAAATTTTCGTTCAACATTTCCTCGAGCAGCAACAACATACGTTTCGCTATTCATTCTGCAGCAAGAATATTTTGAACCTTGTTTGTTTTTAAACCAACATTCGCTTTAACTTTTCTTACAAAATTATCCGATGCCTGAGCTAACCGAGCTGATTTCCTACCGAATGTGTTGAAAGCTCTTTAAAAAAACTTTCTATTTTTTTGGCTTTAGAAACATCAGGTGAACCATTCTTTGTACATGTATCGGGTTTTCTATCAACGGACAAGTTCCCCAGGAACTGTTTTATTACATTGGAAACAGTCTGAAGGCATTGGATACATCAACATCAACACATGAGTTAAAAGTTTTTAATGAAAAACTGGTGTTAAGAATTTTTCGATCTCACTCATTATAACTGTGAATATACACCGAAATATACATAATAAGAAGAATAATACATTTCTATTTCTTTGACCCACTTAGCAACAAATCACAACGATAAGAAAATTTAGTAGAGGTACTAAAACTAGAAAAGCTTTAACTCCAAAATATTTAAAATGGACCGATTGTTTAGAAAATCTAAGTAACTCCTTTTTGACCTTTTTATATATGTTAAATTTTTAAAAATAAAATTTTAAACTTTTTCCAAAGAACAGTTGATTTATCAAGATAATTTTGTCACAATACTGAACATATCAAGAGGGATACAAATGTTTTGTCACATCTGTCCCAAACTTAATGACTACAATAATGTATATATAACATTAATCTTGCAAATTTCTTAATGTCGCCATATAAAATCGGTCATTAAATATTGAAATTTATTACGATTCTTTTTATTTATAAAAAAAAATATTTTATATTTTTTTAATTTTTTTTCGAAAAATTTATTCTTATTTATCTTTTTGACATTAAACATTTTAATAAAACTGAAATAAATGCAAAAGAAATAAATAAATAAATAATAAATTCTTAAATAAATGAGAATATTTAAGAAAATAAACATATTTTGACATTTCAATAAACATTTCATGGAGTATGATTATGTAATCAAGAGGATAAAACTAAATAATTTGGAGGAGAAAAAAGAATTAAAAAATAATCAAAAAAGAACATATAAATTAAGTCATGTGATAGAAAATATTTATATAGAAAAATATTGAGATTAAAATAAATTTTACCCGTTGCGCTTTGCTGCACAAACATTCTTCTCAGTCCAAGATCTCAAAAGACATTTCACAAATTTTATGCAGTGAATATTTTTCCATATTTCCCCTGGCCCTGTCCGTTCTAAAATTTAATTTAATATTATTCCATGGAAGCTACCTCTTCCCTTGATCCTTACTGTCCTACATTTTGTCCAGAAAAACTGTTTGGAGCCAAATTTTAAAACTTTTGTTGTTATAGTTGTTTAGATATTCCATAATCATTTTATCCTTTGTATGGGGGTATCTCTCTCCCTGGTCCTATCGGTTCTAAATTCTGTTCACTCAAATAGTTCTTTGAGATAGTGATTGGTACTATTTGAGAACTCTCGCTGTTATAGTTCTTTAGATATTTGGTAATAATTTTTTGCTTTGTATGGAGGAACTCCCTTGGTCCTACCCATCTTATATTTTGTGTTTGGGGTTAAATTTGAGAATTTGAGAATAGTTCTTTAGATATTCTATAATAAACATTTTTCTTGTATGGGGTACATCTCTCCCCATGATCCTTTCCGTCCTTCATTTTGTCTGGTAAAACAGTTCCTTGAAGAACTGATAAAATTAAAATGTAAAAATTCTCGCTGTTATAATCATATCAAAATTTTTTATAGCCTATGAAATGGGTTCAGTAGTTTAGCTGACTATCAGTCTCAAACAAATAAACAAACAAATAAACGAACAAACAGACAAACAAACACAGACTCATTTTTATATATAAATTTTATTTAATAAGTAAGAAGTAATAGTCGGTCAAATCCTACAATTTAATACCCTACACCACATTGTTGGTTATTAATGGAAGCTACTAAAACTTATTGAACGACCTCGTATTAATTTATATTTTAATTTATGTTTGTTGAGATTTATGTTGGATTTATATGTTTGAAAAGAATTTTTCTAGGTGGATTATACGGGAGCTAAAGGAAATTATGGACCAACCCCCGTAAAATTTCGAACATCATTTTTTACAAGACCAACGTATATGCGAGATTTATGCTCTTCAAAATGATATTTTTAAGAGTGGGTTGTATGGGACCTATGGGAAATAATGGATCGATCTTCGTATAAATTGATAAATCATTTTAGAATATTGTAAGAATTATTTGTGCCAAAATTTTTATTAACATATATTCAAACTGAATTGGTCTATATTTAAGAGTTTTATAATCTTAAGTCCGTTTTCCGTTAGGGAGGCCTTATATGTTAGTTACAGCAAAATATGGACCGATATTGGTCAAATTAATAGAGTAAAATATGTACAATATTGTGTCTAATTTCAATAGTTTTATATGCTTAAAACCATATTCCGGAATGGAGTGTCATATATTGGAGTTAGGCGAAATAATGGCCCAAAGATTATATAGTTTCTTTTGAGTGATTCTTATGTCAAAATAAATATATTTGACAAATTTAGAAAATTATATTAAAAATTGCGACCTATATGACACACTGACTTTGGGTGTATCAGAATTTTACATATTTTAGTCTATAACTTCTTTCCACTAATATGATTTTATTGATATTTGAACGAAGAAATATTTTGTTGGCGATTTTATAAAAGATTTTCTTCCGAACTTTGATGTTGTTTTAGATATCGTTATATAACTTTTTTACTATTGAATCGATATAGATAGTTTTAAATTGAAAAGTGCTCAGGATAACAACAATTTATGTAACCAATTTAAAAAATTCGGACAATAATTCTAGGTATGAGAGTATTTCCAACAGACAGACGGATACTACTAAATCGATTTAGATTTTGATTTGATGCAAGAATATGTATACTTAATGTGGTCTTTATTGTGTTACACACGGAATGACAAAGTTAATATACCCTCATTACCACTTGTGGTAGTGGAGGATATGAAAAGTGAAAAATATAAAATTATTTAAAATAGGAAAAACTGATGTGAGGGACAGTTTTTGAAAGCAACAATAATGTGTCGATTTGTTTACAAGTTGATTTACATGGCTGCTCGTGACATCTGCTATTTCTAGACCCATTAAAAATATGAAATTACCATAAAATGGAAATTTTTACATTATTTCTATATAATGATCAGATCTTTAAGTACAGGTACAATTTTTGCAAATACAGTAAAATCTCCTCAAAGTGTAATTTTCATATTTTTACAATTTCGAACAAATTTGAATTAATTTTTAATATGCCATTTTGTGTTCAGATATTTCACTGTATTTGTAATATATTTAGTTAAAAAATGTATATTGTCCTATGTTGTCATTTATATTTTTAGCTCTTTTGTATAGGACCATGTAATTTACCAGACAGTCGGCCATTAAAATTGTTGACAATAAAATATTTCTTTTAAAATTTTTTCAGTTTTCACTTAAATATTTTTATATTAATTGTGATGAAATTCTTCTTGTTAAAATTACATTTTATCTTCGATCATAATTTTTAATTTCGCTCTTATACTGTACACCATCGCAGGTAAGTAGTTGGGGTTATATGCAATTGTGCAAGAGTTGGTAACGGGCAGAAATAGCTTTATGTATACCGTTCGATTCAGAATCACTTTTTGTGTCGATTTAACTATGTCCATTTGGCTGCCCATATAAACCTTGTGAACAAAATACAAGTCACAGTTTTAAAAATATCTTGTTATGTCTTTATTTTGGCGAAGCCAATTTAAAATGGTGATTGTGGGCCTTTTTATTTCATTTAGCCCTCAAACAATATTACTTCTGTTCAACCAACAGTGAAGGAGTAGGGTATTGTATAGTCGGACTTGACCGAATATAAGATTTTTATTTGAATATTTTGTTTTCGTTTTCATTTTATTTATTTTTAAAAATAAAACAGTTTTAATTATTATTAACAGGTGAGGGATAAAATTAACACAAGCGTCACATTTATTTTGACACTTTAAGGACTCACAAAAATGCATCAATAATGAATTTAATAAATAATTTAAAAAAGGGAGGAAATACAACAGACACAAAATTATTTCCAAAAAGTATTTATCGGTTATATTGCTGCTAAATCTAAAGAAAATTATTTGAAAGAAAAATGGATAGAAATTTTACTTTGGCCTAAATATCTCTTAAACTTCAATAGATATTCCACATATGCAAGCATATTTTTTGTATTTTTCAATCAAATCATAAAAAAAACGTCATTTCCACTTCTAGACCCCGGGACACACTAGAATCATTTTCTTCTACAATTAAATTGGAACATATCTCAAAAATATATACATGTGAAATGTCGTTTAAAAAAATATTCAATAATTCCAAAGTTATAGAACTGATTCCAAAAAAAAAAAAAAAAAAATTTGGGACCACTGTGTGTTGTGAAACAACAGAACACATTGTGCGACTATATTTTTAAGTGGATGCACAATGACTACAGCGTTTCCAACATTCACTCTTTTCCATTTTATGCAAAGATTTGGACTTGCTTATAAAGTAAGTTCCCAACTTGGTTGAAGCTGAAATTTCACGTTTTCTAGAATTGAAACAACTTGTTAGATTTTCGGCTAAATCTGCTCAATTGAATCAATTGAAATCACGTTAATTGAGAAACTAATTGCCAATATTAGTTTTTTTTAAATATTACGAACACATAATTCAAATAAGTCGAAGAACAATCATAAATAAAATCTCCACTTCCTTAATCATATTCGTAATATATTTTCTTTTGATCCATTAGATGAACGTCGTCAACGTATAATCAGGGGGCAATTAATATATATATTTTACTTGCAATAAAATTAAAATTTGAAGCGAGATAGACACATCGATCGCCCATCCATTTTACAACGGAAATGCTAACCGATATGAAATAACTTATTTTTCCCTCTCTTCATATCTTTTTCCGCAAGAAAATTCAGTCATATGCTTTTTATTACATCGAATAGTTTCATATTGTAAAGAAAGAGAGTTTTTTGTAAAACGTATATGTGTCAGGTATAGCCTTGTTAACGTGCTCAAAAATTTAACGAATTGGCATTGATTCCTGCAACTTGAACTTGGTGAAATGTTATTATCCATATATGCCTTAAACTCTATCACAGTAAAAGTGAATATACGTTTTTTTAAAGCATATAGGTTGCACTGCTCCACTATAATGAGATATATCTCTATATAAAAAACAGTAAGTGTTTACTCAAAATATCACAAAATTTAGAGGTTTTAATTGTGGATTTGTGCCCTAAAGAAGGACAATTATTAAGATAAATTTGAAACTTCATATGGTATAACTGGAATCAGATACGGACTAGTACTCTACTACATTTTTACTGCCCCAATAATTTTCTATAAAACAGTCTATGAAATTGGTCTATCTGCTATCGGGAAAAATATATAAACTAAAGCATATTTGCCTTTAGTCGTCAAAGGGTTAAATCTGCAAATATACAATCCACTACTGATGTTCAGAAATATTGCATTTTTTTGCGTTATAACGAACTTTCAATCAACGATATACTCAAAATATTTTACACCCTGAAGTGAAGCAGGCTCATTCGTACTATCGAAAAATTGGTATTATTTAAAAAAGTAATTTGTTGTTCCTGCAACCTTAGCACATATTAAACTGAACAGCTTCACTGCTTTGCGTTTTAATTGTTCTCCATCGACTGTGATATGGAAATTTCTCTATGAATGTCATTCAAAACTTCACTATATGAATCCTGATCAAAAGTATCATGCACAGCTTCATATATTGAAAGATCTTCCCAAACATGTTTACTAAGCATTTCGTTATGTTCTTTAACCGGTAAGATCTTCGTCTCCTCATGTAGAGCTTGTATTGAGGACATTTGCATACAACCCGTTACGGTTTTTAAGACAGTATTTTGGTAACTTTGAATATATCTCCACTGCGTGTCACTAAGAGACACTGGAGCAGAATAATTTATTATTCCTACTACGAAGTTTTTGTGTGATTGCAGTGGCATTAGCTAAAGAGGTGTATAATAGGCTGTGAAATGTAATCCCTAAGTTCCATCGACGACGATACCTCTTTAGTCCAGGTGGTGAAGAGTGTTGCTGTCCACTTTACTGATGAAAGTTTCAGGTTACGTGTAGTGAAGAAGTTGTAGATTTTTGTGTAATAATCATTTACCAAACCTCATAAGCCATTAACTCTATTGTACAGTCGCCCGCATAAGTTATCATATCAACACCAAGTGGAGGTGCTGGGAGTTTCGAGAGGTAGAAATAAAACAAGAATGGAAACAGGACCCCTCCCTGTGGAACACCTTGTTTAACTTTACGGGGTTTTGACTTTTGATCACTAAACTCTACAAACTTCTACTCAAATAATTTACAATTCATCTCTTCATGTTGTTCAGCAAAGAGAACTGAAGAATTTCCTGGAAGAGAACTTTATGACTGCAAGTGCCAAAGCTTTTGACACAAGAATCCTACACTCTTAGTCCAAAAGATCTATGGACTCATTCTATAAAATTAGCACAATTTCTTGATCTGCAGTTAAATCAGAACCTGAATAATAATAATTAACTTACTTTTTGCTTTAATTCCATGAACTGTAATAATCTGAAGCTTATCATGAATAAAAGCCAGACTTTATTTAAATTTAGTCTTAAACACATTCCTATGAAAATTTTAATTTAAAAAAGGAGTGAATAAGATCCCGTACATAAAAGTAAATAACTGTGACCATCTATTTATTGTCAAATCGCATTCGTACTATTAAATTTCGATATTTAATGGAATCCAGTTAGAAATTATTGCACTTAACACAAGTTGAGTCTCACAGAAAATGTATAAAAAATGTTACAGTGAATATTTTATAATTGAGGTAAAATTATTGGCAGTAAAGCGCAAACGCATAATATTTTTGAAACTCACCTTAAGATCCGACAATGATGCCATTAAATCATCCAATTCTTTTGTTGCCGAGGAAGCATAAGCTTGATGGGCAGCATTATTTGGTGTAAATGAGTCCTTTTGTTTAACAACTTTCTCTTCCATTTGTCTCACTGAAAATTAAATAAAACAAATATTGTTTAGAATATATACAACAGTCAATAATTTAGGTGAAAACATACCTGGTCCATCGGGGCCAACAAGATTTTCAGTTTTTGTTTCACGTACTGTGATTGTAACATGACGGCCCGGAGTGGGAGATTTAGTGCGTGCTCTATGAATATTTAATAAGATTAAATTATTATAATGTTCAATTTATGTATATTAACTCACCCATTGGGTACAGCATATAAAGATGCATTATCCATTTCATTTAATAAACTATCTACAGTTGGACGTTCTTCGACGGAAGCATAACTATTGTAAGTATTATATTTAGATGATGGTGTACTATGGAAACCAGATGGACCAGAAGTATCTGAAGAATACGTAGTAATATTAAAATTATATTTATATAATAAATATACAAATAGAAAATATAAAAACAAACGAAATATTACATGATCGAACCAGACTTAAAATTTTATTTGAATAAATCCATAAAGGGAAGTGTGTTTTTCATTCATTCATTCATCCATATAACAATTACTTTCCATGAATTAATATAAAAATTTATCATTAATTTTTCCTTATAAAAAGGCATATTGATTAAGTCCACAATAACTTTAAATTATTAAATTATTAAGTACTTTTAAATGCTTAAATTTAGATGAAATCAGTTTCCTGTGAACCTGGTGCCAGTGACTTCAATAGAAATTTTCTCCCTTTTTAACTGTGCGAACCCCATATTAACTACCTTTATTAGTACCAAACAATGGTTTGCCTTTGACTAGGATGCTAACAGTTAGGCAACATATTTATTTGTCATCTAGACAGTTTCTATTAACTTGGATGATCGGACTGCTTGATGCATCTGGACGGACTTTCGGTTTTATCGGAAATGATATCCTACCAACATAAATAATTTGTCTGTAATAATCCGCGATCTACCTAAGATCGGTTACAATTACTAATGCAACACACAGTTAATAGCCGATTGGAGCGGCAATATCAACTGCTGCAATGAATTAATTATCTAAAAATTTAGTGCATGCGTTTCCACGAGCAGAGCGAGCAATAATTCAATGTAATTTCTTGCTGCTTCTCTCACGTTCATTCACAGAAAGACAAATGTATAGTACTGTTGGTTGTTGTGGTAACAGTTTGGCTGTAACCGATAGCTCTTTCTTGGGGATAAAAAAAACTACCGTTTGATACAGCTATCGCTGAATTGAAAATCTTTGACCGAGTCTAACTCGGGTCGTTCCGGAAGAGATATACAATGAGAACCAGTAGTGTTGGCGGTCATTACTGCCGTAAACAGTTAAGAAAAAAACTAAACATTTATTTTTACATTCAAATATGACGATTTTTAATCATTAAGGTTATCGTCCCACTTTTGCTGCAATGATTTAAAGTGTATATGTAGTATTTGTTCCATAACCCTTTGCTTTTGTAAGTCAATTACTTTGATTTCGCATAGATTTATACGATTAGGAGATATATTCAATTACTATTTTCCTCCCATTGTTTGGAATCATGCCCACAACTTGTTAAAAACTTAAAAGTGGTTCTTCGTATACATTTTTAATGAGATCTAGATCCGAACATTAAAGTGACTATTCCACGACCCAAAGTAACTGATAAATTGAGAAAATGTTTAAATTTTTTCAAAATGCTTTGGGGCATTGACATGTTGAAACATGATTCCAATGGGATCTTGTGGTTTTTGATGAGAAAAAGATGTTATTTTTTAACGAAATACTGAGATAATCCTCCTAACGCTTAAACCATTCCCATTTGATGTTATGCATCTCTGAAACTTCGCAGAGTTTAAGGAATTGCTTTACTTTGTTTCATGCAATGCTTGACCTTCAGATTGAAACTTTTAAATTTTTGTTTCGTCTAAACATATAATTAACAAAAAGTAATATTTTAATTATTAATTATTAATTATTAATTATTAATTATTAATTATTAATTATTAATTATTAATTATTAATTATTAATTATTAATTATTAACTATTAATTATTAATATTAACCAGAAAATTGCTTTTGTGAAAAAATTTCGAAATTAGAGCCTGACAATCTTTTACCGTTCAAAACTTATATTTGTGCCAAATAACATTTTCTTGTTTTCAGAGCTTTTTTGGACAATTTAAAATGTTTTGTATTAATATTTGGTTTATAAGACTCCTGAGTATTTTTTTCGTTTCATCTAACCCCTTTTTTATAAAGACTTAAACGTTTTATTTGGAGCTTATTATTTGAACAGTTCGGAAAACCCCTCAAAAGAATTAATAATCTGTTGCTGCGACTTTTTATGTCGTCCTAATTTTTAGAAAAAAAGCTCTTCATACTCTAGACTTTCATCATTTTGTTGGCAATTTTTCGACTAAAATTTTAAATTCAAATATTTTCAAATTAATTTTAATTTTTTCTTAACTTTTTAAGAAAATACACTTAATGGTATTCGGAACTAGAAAAAAATTTCTTTTTAAAACAAAATTTGAAAAAATAGTGAATCATTTATTAAAAGCATAAAATCATTGCCGCCAATTCTACACCAAACTGTGTAGTTATAAAGTTAAAATTTATATATAATGAAATGCATCATACCTGGAGATAAAATCTATCGTTCCACAATTGACACAAACTAAAAAACTACATCAATAAGAATATGTTGAAAGTAATTTTCAATAATAGAGTGTAATACATTACTAATAGATTTTTGTAAGACCATTCCCAAAAATAGAACAGACCACTGAAGGAGATCGTTGTATATAATATTAAACGTTCAATTTGAATTAGGAAAATAATATGTTTTAATGTGGGACACTGGTAATGTTAGTTTAAAGTTTACCTAATGGTTCCCATTTTATCGATTTGTTAATGTCCATAAAAATATATATTTTAAAGTTTTTTAAGGTTTTGTAGCACCTTACAAACTCTTTATATTTTTACGTAATCACCTACACTTGCAAGATCAATCCTGCCATTATTGGCAGCAATAAATGAAGTCCTTAAAAAACTCTATATAGGTAAACAATTACGATATATTATATCCGGACAATTAGTACAATTAAAAACACCTTATTTTATAGAAAGGTGAAGGATTAGTTATTATTCTAATTAGTTATTCCACAGTGAAAAAAAGTTTTTAGATTGAAACTTAGGAAGCTCTGTGCCATTTTTGAAGTTCATGATTAACGTACTCTTCAATGTCTTTTTTGATTTCTTTAGCATTTTTTTTAGATTTGATTTGTAAAGTACAAATGAATTAGTCTTGGCTATAAATTTAACGCAGATGGAGTTGCGTCATGTAAGAAGGCCAAAGTAAAACTGTCTACATCTAAACAAAAATGAACTGTTTTATTTTAGAAGATATTTTGGTCACTCATACTTTACACTCATCTAAAGTAGAAACACCAGTTTGATGACTGTTTCAGCACAATAATGAACTAAAGTATTTATGGATGTTGGTTAAAGATTAGTTGTTAGCTGTTTGGTGAGCCACGCAATCTCTGGACTTGAATTACATATAGAACTTCTTTCTTGAGAGAAATGAAATGACGCATCGGTACTGACTAAAACTAAAAAACGAAGATTCGCAGCAAAAGGCGTACTGAGATCGGAAGATATAAAGAAATTTTATTTGAATTTTTTAACTTCGAAGTAAATGGAACTTAATTTGGTTGTTAGGAAAGAGTTCATGTATTGTATCAAATAAAGTGAACAAAAAGCTAATGATTTCTTTAGAATATTAAGATAATCATAAACTAAGAGATCTTACAAAAAGACAAAAACCGAATTAACTTTTTTTACAATCTTAGATACCTTTCGGGTTTTCTTGTAAATCGTTTTCTTCAAACTGGGAGTTTTAAGGCGGTTACCCATTTTTCCGCAAATAAATTTCATGATTTAGTTTCTTATCTAAATATATTTCAATATTTTATTTTTCCTTATTTCTTGATGGAACGTAATACTCGGTCAAATATTGTCAATCCAGCGACAGCTGTATTTAACGGAAGGTTATTAGTTATTCCAAATTGATTTTCAATTTGTTCTCTCATTAATATTAAAATTAAAAATAGAATAAATTCTCACAGATTATAAATTCCCCTTAAATTTGTATGTGTAAATATGTTGTACTTCCTTATGTAGTACCAACCTTTTCTGTCATAACCATTTCCATTATAACGGGCACTACTCAAGTCCTGTAACAATGAATCCAATTCCGATAAATTACTAGCCGTATTCAATTGTTGCTGGTGTAGCGATGCAGAAGATGGTCCCACACCACCAACATTTGTGCCATTATATTGTTGACGAGGTATGGCTCCTTGATTTTGATACTGACTAGATGTATTATTGCTAATGCCATTGTAACCACCCAAATGATGAGGTTGACCAGCAGAGGGTGACACAGATGTACGTGTTTCAGAATAATGTTCTTGATAGACGGGCTAAATATTTGCCAAAGATAAATAGAGATTAAATTCCTTCAGATTACATATTATTAAAAGACTTATACCTGTGTTTGTGGTGGAGCCTTGCCCCGAAGACTGCCATAACCAGATGATGATTCAATATAATTGTGTTGTGGCTGTGGTACTTGACGTTGCTGTTGAACTGATGTCACTGTATTTGTTGTTGTTGAATAGTGAGGCTGCTGATGAGGTTGATGACCAGGCACACTATTTTGCAAATCGGCAAGTAATGCATCTGGAAAAAATAAACACATACAATGGAAATGAATATTAATAATAATCTTTTGTTATAGAAATTTATTGTTATTTTTACAAATAATTTATTTTATAAATAGAAATATTATTACAATTTATTAGTGATTTCTTAAGTTATTTTTTATTTAAATTATGTATTATTATAGTATAATGATAATGATAATAATAATACCAAGATTATCATAGTCGCCAGAATTACTCATTTTATTTTAATAAACAAATCCGAAGTGCAATAATTTTATTATATTTAAACTTTTTTTACAATAAATTTAATTTATATTTTAGTTGTTGTTCTTCGAAAAAACATTCTTTGCATTACTAATTATTAAAATAAAATGAACAATTTTTATTGAAACTCATACTGTATTTTATCTTTTCATACCAAATGCACGTTATAATATTCTTATCAAAGCGATATGAGGACCGACTATATTCTGTATGTTTACGTTTTACCGTATGCGAATAAAGGTGAGACATTTTTAATGTTACATAGACATAAGAGTGTGGAGAAGAGAAAAAATCGGTTCACTGAACAAATAGATAACGAAAAGGTTTCAAACGCCCATTTGTAATGGGGTACATACAGCTGCGGTCAAAAAATTAGAACCATCCACATGTCACATCTTCGTTGCTAATTTGTGTTTTGTTCAGGAATATTTTATCCACAATTTTTTAGTCCAGCAGTTCAAAGTAAAATCTCTAAGAAAATGGATGCATTCGATTGCAAAGAGAAAATATCAGATTGGGACCTCTCAAAATAATAGCACCATTTCTATTATACTTGGAAAAAAACATCAAAAGTCCAACATTTAGTGCTTCTGTAATTATAATTAACAAAGTTTTCAAGAATCTTGTTATTAGAATTTAAAGAATGGGTCGGTCTAAATAAAGTACTTAAAGAAACGAGAGCTTCATCAATAAGCATGATTCTGATAAACACACTTATCCCGAAATAAGAAATATTATTGGGTAATCAAATAAAATAATTAGAAATACCATATTCTACATAATAAAAGTAGGGAGTCGTGGATAAATAACTGTGGCGACATCATTAGTGGTTCATCGCATATTACGTTAAATGATGAAGGCGACATTTATCTCAGCGGCAGAATTAAAAAAAATTAATCAAAGGTTTAGGGAATAATCGAACAAGACCATGAAAAGTCTCCCTCTTAACTGCAACGCATGTCACAAATAGAGTTTGCTAAAACTTATTTGACATATTATAAAAGGTATTTTGTTAAGCGATGAGTCAAAATATTCTTTATTTGTAATGAGGGGCCTCCATAGCAAGAAATATAATAAAAATTATACAAAAAACTTTCTAGTTATATGGTATGGTGTTGGACCCATTTACCGTATTAAAACTATTATGGAAGTCTCGGAATATATGAAAATATTAGACGATGTAATGATACCGTATTCAACTGAAAATGTCACTGATTTGGACCATGCAACAAGAAAACCACGTACCGAAACATACCATAGCTAAAATAGTGGTTTCAGACTAATGGAGTCATTGTAAAAAATAGCTTCCCAATCTCCGTATACGTAAAAAAGAAGGGGTTGGTAATGAAACTGATCAATATTATGAATATATGAATATGATGCTATTACTTTTACCGCATCTGTATGCATATCAGTGATGGGGAATTTGAGTTTGTTTATTATTTATCATAAGTTTGCAACAACATTATCTTTATTTACGGTATATTGTGAAGTGTTACCTGATTGAATATTGAACTATAAAGACCTAAAATTAATTAGAAAATTCTATAATTTCTGTTACAGGATATATTGAAGGTATTTCATTTATGACCAATATGTTTGTATCGATTATCTGAAAAATATAATGTATTCCAGCAAAGGCGTTCTTTATCGAACCAAACAAATGGCAAGAAAATTGGTTCTCCGTAAGGACAGGACTACTAATCAGACAAAAATTGTCAACAGCTGTATAAATCGAAAGTTCTTTTCCTGGGAAGAAATTTCAACAAAAGAAAATCTCGGATAAAAGGAAAATAGTTTATATTGGCTGTGTAATATGTAGCAGAGCATTATCATGATGATTGAACTCTGCAGACGAATCAAGTACATAACTGCTTCATTGCAGTTCGGCTTCGGAGTCTGGTTATACGGGTTTTACATTTAAGTGTTTATTTCTGGAGTTATCTTAAAAAATACTTTTGTATCGGTCAAGCGTTATTTCCGAATTGCAAAATTATCTTTTAACGTCACTCGGCTTCAATTCATATTAGACACAATTTCTATAATTTTGAGGATATCAAAATCTTATTGTATGACTTAAAGCAAGAAGAACCTGAGTTGAGTCATGTTGTGTCATCCTTTTCGGCTAACATCGTTCATAAGTTTGATCGCAATCTTGTAAAGTAGTATTTTAGAAATTCGACAGTTAAAATGATCACCGTGATTTATAACATTTTTAAGTGATTGAAGACAATTTTCACTTTTCTCTATAATGAACTATATTATCGGTAATAACACAAGGTTAGCAATGATGTAGGCGTTTTTCGTAAAAATTAAGCAAATTTAATAATGAATAAATGTAGCATTCTAGAGACTATAATTGTAGGCGTTAGGGGATCGGGATACGAGTTTACACGCCATATATAAGATGGTTCTGGAATGTTGTACATTCCTAAATGAGATGACTGATCATTCGGACATAACACAGCATGATCTGATTTCTACGCCTCGAGAGAAGACTAATGGACTAATGGGTCAATCGCAACGAACTGCTTGCAAACAAAAACTATCTGACCGAGACTGAACGGAAAAGCTTTAATATGTCGAAAACACATTTGAAAAGTATGTAACATTGACGGCGTTAGACTATTAAATTTCTACAGAAGCTACAGGTACAATAAAGGAGAGTAAGCTGTTCTTTAACTCTTCTATTCCAGACTGCGCTCTATGTATTAAGTTATGCTAAAGCTTTTCGTTCCATTCACTAATATTCAGAACGAATTTAGACGGACTAACGGAATTAAAGGAGGAAGCCTATATTTGGGATTAGATATTAAGACCTCCAGGAGGCTGAAGACTATTTCGATTCTCTTTTTTCTCTTTTTAATGTAATCAAAGGTCAGACTTAAGGACTTTCTCAAATCCCATCTCTTTTATTTCATTTTTTAATTACCACTTCAAAAAAAGGCCAGTTGAGTCACTTTTTGGCTTCACAAAGTTTGGTCATAATATTTTTTTTCCTTTTAATTGCAGCTAAGCAGATAATTGGTTTACTATAGTTCAGTTAAATCCTGATACAATAAGTTTAATACAAAATGTAATATCTTATCGAAATATTAAGCGGGTTCACGCTTTAGTATTTTTCAGTTTTTTTAAGAAATTGGTGGTCAATTTGTTGGTGGTAAGCAAATCTACCAGTTTGCTCTGTTGAAACTATGATATTACCTGTCCTTGCTCATCTCATCAAATAAGCTGAATCTATCGATCTTTTTAAGCGTCGTCGACAAGCCGCTCACGTTTCGGACTTAATAGATAATACCAATCAGATGATTATTTACCCGGGTTTGTTAAAAAATTTCGGTTTTTTCAATACACTAATCACAATTCCCTTGGAAAGCATATGGTAAGATTGGAAAATAATACTTGTAGGTGGTGCATTGAAGCTGTTGTGAATGTGCCGCCCTATTTTCTCTCAGACTGACAACAGAGACATGCTTGTTTATATTTGGACTTCTTCAAGTCGGCTAACTGGAGATTGTAGACAACTCTTATGACAAAAAGAGCGAGAGCTGAGAAAAGGCAGGTCGGAGAGAAAAAGAAGTATAATGAACCATAGACATTTTATGGATGCAGTCACATATCAAAGGAATTAAATAACATTTAACAAATTATGCCGTCAACTTCGGTAAAGCTTATAGTTCAAATTCAAACTTTAATTCCTTAAATCTCACAATTAATAATTTGTTTGCAAGACAATTTCCTCATTTCACGTTTCTCATTAACAAGTGATTATAATTACAAGATTTAAAACAACAAATAAACTTACCCAAACGTCTTTCAAATTCGCCCACTTTAAACAATCAGTGGGGGTACTATAAAATGATGATGACAAAAGTTTTGAAGACATTTTTGATTTTTGGATTTTTTCAAAATTTATTTGGTTCTTTTTTTTCTTTTCTTTCGTAATAAATTAAATTGAATAAATATTTGGTAAATTCTTTTTTCTAATTTATACTTTAAAATTCTTAAACTTATTAACGTCACTTTTAGTAAAACACTATAATAAATAATAAATAAATAAAAATAAATTTACAATTTATTTGAAAAAATATCGATATTAACGGTTCAATAATCCAAACAAAAATGGCGTTAGTTTTGTGTGTGTGTCTTTAAAATGAGACATATACACGAACTCACGATTCAATCCAATTAAGGAATTAATATTCAAAATATTTTATTCTTTAATTTCGGTGCGAAAAATGAGAAAATGAAGAAATTGATTTTGTTTTATTCCAATATTGTTATTGTTATTGTTGTTGGTGGATTAAAGCGGATTAGAGACTCATATATATTAGATAATCATCTAAAATAATTTGAGTGTTGAATCGATTTAGAAAAAAAATGATTTAAATTCTAAATATGAATAAATATTTATGTTGTTTTATATTTAACACTAAATATTTTATTTATTAAAGTTATGAATGAAAAAAGTTGTTTTAGAATCAACCAGAATTACGAGACACCCACAAGATTGAAATTCACTTGTTTAGATTGAATACAGTTTATGAGCAGATTTCGGTTATAAACCATAGACCATAGGAGTTGAAGAAATTATATATATAACTCTTGGAGAATCAAAAATTACTTTCTCGCATTTAAAATCAAGGCACTTGAAAAACTGAAACTGATAGTGATTAAAACGCTGATATTAAAAGGCGATTTGCAATAATCCATATATAAACTTCGGAAAAGTTGTAATGTTTTGTATTTATAAACCCATACCGAATCAACTGATTCATAATCAATCAGAATTTTCGACTACACACTGGCGTATAATCTTCCATCATAACATCATGTGGTTACGTATTGAAAGACAAATCAAAAACTATTTAAAAAATAGTGGATACAATTTGAAGGTTTATACGTCTTACAAGCCAGGACTTTTCCATTCCAACTACCATTTTCGAGCAAAAAAAAAAAAAACTACATTATACTATTTGTGCTCACAAGTAACTACAATTATAGACATGATTTTGCCTCTTGCTCCTACGATTGGAGTAGAAACGAATAGTGACAAATTCCGGAGTTAAGGCCTGAGTAAAAATTAAACTGAATTCAGATTTTTCACACATCAAAATACCAGGTCAAAATTAACTATGTCAGAGATGGTGAGACATTTTGACCTATAGTAGCTATGGATAAGGTACGCTCGAATATCATTAGATATCGACTAGCTGGAACCTAAGAGGCTAATCTCCAGGTTAGCTTCATTTCCAGCATTGTACAGATCTAGATTTCCTGAATATGGTCTCTATATTAT
>PYHX02000158.1:65200000-65230303 GCA_004302925.2 Cochliomyia hominivorax | reverse complement strand
ATTAGGATGTCCCTTTAAAAGTAAATGTGCAGTAAGAATGTTCATCATCATTTTCCTTAATTGTGACAAGTGTTTATATTATTGAAAATGCTTTTGTGAAGCGTTGTTTGTTTTCAGTTTCATTGGACTAAGCCAGTTTGATTCAACAATCTTTTACTCTCCGATTTCGAAAGATGTTTTTAAAACGAGAGTTGATACATTTTAATTTCAACATGCAATACAGAACCACTACGATCAAGATTTTACTGGATAAAAATCAGAATAGGATAAGGGGGAAGCATCAACATATATTCCCAATAACTTTATTTAATATCTAAATAACTGTTAAAATAATCACTGCCCCCAATAGTTATTCAATATTTTCCTCAATTTGACTCTAGTCAAATTGAGGATAATAGTGTATAACTCATTTCCTTATTATATTTTCTATAAAAATTATAGATTTAATTTATTACAATTTTTTTTAAATTTACGACCGATTGTCAATCGCTGATAATTACGCTTTTGAAAATTTATTTATGTCATTTCAGTGAAAATAAAATGAATTTTATTGATTTTAGTCTTTAGCCCAGAAACATAAACTTGTGAAGGCATCGTAAATTTTCCAAAAGAAATCTTTTTCATTATTTATTTTCCATTGTTTTCCTTGAATATATTTTAAATTCGGCTGTGCCGAATCTTAAATACACTCCACCAATATTTGATACTAAAATTAACATGAGTTCACATCAGCTAAACATCGATTACGAGAAAGATTTTAATGAAAACCATAAGGAAATATGGTAACTATTCTCTAGCTACATTCAAACTGGACAGAGGCTTTATATGGAAGCTAATGCAATATATGTATCGGTATTAGTCAAATTATTAACAAAATATAAGACAGTTAGAAAATTAATTGATCCAAATTTCAGAAATGGTCATTATTTACCATTTTTAAAAGCTCGAAACTTTCCTCCGGGAAGGGGCCCTTACGTAGGAGCTATAACAAAATATGGACCGTTATTAATCAAAATTAAAACATATATCCAAGATGATTAGAAAATTAACTGAGCAAAAATTCCATATTTAGTGATGTGTCTAGTTTAAATCTAGTATCTTGGGTTTTATATATTGTATCGCAGTAAATATAAATGACAATTTCAGAAATTTATTTTCGAAATTGCGACTTATATGACAAATTGATTTCGGGGTGCATCAAAATTATGCATATTTTAGACTATATAAGTTTTTTTCTATTGATTCGATTTTGATGAATTTTTCTACGATAATGACCGATATAGCTTGTTTAAAATAGAAAATTGCTTTGGACAATAACAAATAACGTGGCCAAATTTTAATGAATTCGGACAATTATTCAAAATTATTCAAGGCGTGAAATTTTTTCAAACAGACATACGCACTGACGGACATAGCTAAATCGACTCAGATTTAGATGTGATGCAAGAATATATATACTTTATGGGGTCTGATATGCTTCATTTTTTGGTGTTACACACGGAATGACAAAGTAAAATATAACCTCATCACCATTTGAGGTGGTGAAGGGTGCAAAAAAGACCATAGAGGGTCATGTTTTTTAATGATTGGAACTAATTATGGCATTTTATGTGATGGCATCCACAGATACAGTTTATTGTTATTTTCTCACCCACTTTGAAATTACAATGAATTAGTTGAGAGAATGATTATAAAAATTCATTGTTTTTGGTCGTAATCTGTTCAGTCAGTCGTTTTAGATTTAGATTTTATACTCAACAATTTGTTTTGTTTTTTTTTTTTCTTGTAAAACAAGTGGAAATTTTATTGAAATGCATTTTATAGCTTTCTTGGATACTTGTTTCCTTTAAATATCTTATTTCTTTCTCTCTGACTTTCAAAATGTGTAAAAGGAATGGAAAGAAAGCAGTGCAACAGAAATTCATAAAAATAAATATCACAACAATTTAATGAACCATTTAATGGCGCTTTTTTTGCGCAATAACGATGGCAGCAACATCATCAAGACAGGGTTTGCCGGTTGTTCATATGTATGGTTCTTTAGAATTTCTTTCGTCTACAATATACTGCATCACATGGGACCCCAAGTTGTCGATATGTATGTGCAGAATATTTTGTAAACTCATACATACACACACATTAATATTGTGCAGTTACTTTTCAATACAAAACAGAACAAAGTCAGTTGAATATTGTCATCATTAATCACCAACAATAATGAACTTCCGCTTTTACAGCTCCGATTACTTTGAATCAAGATATATAACCATAAACTAACATTCTATCAAGCAGATGTTTTAATGGATGCAAAATTGGAAATATTAGAAATTAAAAAATTTAATGATTGTATAATGAGTCTAAGGAATCATATCCTAAAAGGGCTAGGAACAGGTCTTTGACGCAAGAACACGTTTTTTTTGATAGTCCACCATGTGTTCCGATGAATTTAGGATATTTTTTGTTTTAACTTCATTTGGTTTAAGGGAATGTTTATTGGTACTACTGAATTGGGGAAGTTTTGCAAATATATAATTGAGTAGATGAGATTTACGAAATCGGGTGCCTGGACTTATTCATCTTTATACATCAACCATTATGAAATCTTCCAAGGGAAATTACTACATGGTACTTTTATACAAAGAAAAATTATATTGCTAAAATCTTAACAACTAATACTCGAAAGTTTTAAAATTTGATCTCAATCAGGTTCACAATGAACAGTAGTACTAGACACATGTAAAACGGATAGGATCAGGGAAAGAGGTAGCTCCCATACAATGCAAATATTAATTCACTTTCTAAAAGAATTTCTGCTGTAAAAAAGGGCAGATAGGAACAGGTACCCTATATACACGCGAATATTACTTGGTGCAATATCTAAAGAGCTTTTACATCTAGAATTTATAAATCTTAATTCTCACAATCATTTCCCTATGAAACATTTTTAACGTGAGAAAATGAATGTGTATTAGCGCGAGTGGAAAAGTACATACCATACTAAAAAGAGAGCAAAAAAGAGACCTGCACACTATTTAGACCAAAAATAATTTATCAGAATATTAAAAAGCACTATTTCACTTAGAGTTTGAAAAAAATTGTGTCACTTTTCTATGAAACGTTTTTAAATGCAAAGATTTAGAAATAAACAGGGTCCAGGGTGGAAATGTACTTTCTATTGGTAAGCAAATATTAGTAATAGAATATCAGAAAGACCTACAAAGAAAATCCAAATGTTTAATACACGTCGCGATTTATGAATTTTTTCAGAGTCTAGGACTGAAGATAATTTTTGTGCAGCAAATCGCACTAGAGAAAAAAAACATATTGTCTCTTAGGCTCAAGTGTTCTAATCAGCGACTTGCCTATCGGTAAAATGTATAAGTATTTAACTATTAAAACTTGGTACAGTTTTCAATGGTTCAGATTTTTTTATTCCTAATCACATGTTTTGCCTCTTAAAAGCACTATATATATATATATATATATATATATATATATAATATATTAATATATATATTATATATATAATATATATAATATATATATATATATAATATATATATATAATATATATATATATATATATATATATAAATATATATATATAAATATATATATATATATGGCGATCACACGATAAGCTTGCGTTTAGAATCTTCATTCAAAAGCAGGAAAAATTGATTCCCACTGAATTGAAACTAATAGACGTTGATAGGCGATTTGCATGTCGAAATGATGCGATTATTATAGCAGCGTATCACCTGTTAAAAATTGTATCATTTGCTATATATATAAGCGACTATAAATTTTGACCAGATTTTATTGAATTCCGCTTAAAGCGCAGAAATTGATCTTGCTGGCTATATTTTCTTTTTTTGATGATGCAGAACGTCTCTACTGAATACACTTCATGTGCCAACGTGGAATCTGAAAAGCATTAATTTTCTCAAAGTCAGAATCAATTTGTGAATTAATTCCTTATTCAACAGATGTTATATTCAGTAAATATTTAACATTTAGAAATATTTTTTACTTCTATTGCCGACCATTCCTTAATGACCGTTTCCCTAGTTGCGAATTAATTGTTCTAAATAACTGTGTAACCTAATTGACTTTGTTGTCGTATCGGGATATAGATACCATGAGGTACTGTCAAATATTTCTACAAACATGCGCACGGGCTGATGTATTCACTCATACGTTAGAGCCGATTTGTCATAAAGGGCAAAACTCATATTCTCCTTTATTTCAATGTGTTGGACTAAAAGAATTGTGTTCAGTGATTTTGAGAACATTGTCCTCATGGCTCAAAATTTCTTGAAGCATATTCAACATTCTGAAATAAATTGATCTATGTTCACCAAATACCTGAAACAAAATCATCGAAATAAGCTCATATTCGGTCAATGTGTTATTTTTTGAGCCTTCTTCTCTCTTTTCTCTAGATGTTCAATTCATTTCAGTAGAAACTATAATCAAAACTTGTTTCTGCTTTTCTATATATTTGATTTGGATTCTGACCTCTCAGAATACGTCATTCTCGCCACTGACTGGTTTCAATATTTTATCATCTGGTTGCTAATGGATTACGGTTTAAAAGAACCGTTCAAGTTTTGAAGTAAACAATGAATCAAGACAATTTCTGCTACTTATTTTAATATAAAAAAATATTCCAATAAGGACGAAACGGATATCAATCAGAAAGGGCTAGGTCTGGGCTATTAGGCGAGTAACCTAAGAATTCGCATCTACAGTTTCCAAGTGTTTTTTGTCATTCTTGTAACATGACTTTCCCACCAAATGCATGATGTAAATGTGAGATGTTCAAAAATGTACAATTATCACTTGTATCCTTAACCTCTAAATGATATTATCTCTTTAAATATCTGTCTATAACATCAACAATAATTTTTTAATACGTTGTTCTGCAATAACTTTTCCCTTTAAGTTGGTTGCTCTCTATATCTGAATATTTTCCTCATTTTTTGCCTGAATTTCCATTTAATGTTTTTTTTTACTAAAAGTTTGCACAATTTTATAACAATTTTTGTTTTGTTGCTGCTGTTGTTGTTGTATTTTCATATGAAAAGAAACACCAAATTTATCGAAATAATTTTGCCAGACACATAAAGTTAGCTGGAGTCATTAGTTTGTGACTCAACTATAAATTCTACTGGTTTTAGTCAATTTTATTGCGAAAAACAGACAAAAAAGCAAGAAACGACCACAAAAACTCTTTTTCCAAAATATTTTCATAGCTCTTTAATAGTCGTAATACTAAAGTCATATTTATATTTAAACACATTTATTGTTAACTTATTTGTGTTTTTATTTATTTATTTATTCATTTAAATTGTAATTGTGCGTATAAAACTACAATTTTTGGCGGTTTCACATTCACATATTCATAATATGGCGTTAAAGGAGTTTTTGCATTTTAGAGTTGTGAAATGCATATGTATGTGGTGCACATATGTTAATTAATAAACTGCATTTTTGATCTTTGATCAACTTGAAAAATTATTTCTGATAAACAAAGGAGTTTAAGAGGCGTGAACGGATTTAGGGAGTTCAGTTCCAATTCTTCAACCGATTTAGCGATTGAACTATTACAATTCTAGGACATTAACTTTAAAAAAGCATGCGCTAAACAAAAAGTTCAATGTTGACATTTCTGGTGTAAATTGGACTTTTTGAGCATCTAAGTTTAAATCTTGATTCAAAGTTCGAAATTTAATTACGGAAACATTTGCTAGATTAGGATAATAAAAAAATCTACAGAACGCATTTTGATTTAAATTCCATTTTCAACAATTTTAAGAGGCCAGACAAGAATAAATATATTGTTCCTTTTGTTGTGGTCCAAATGGTAGCAGGCAATTGGACCAACATGTTACTCACTCTTTGACAAAACAATAATGCATTTAAAATAGAAACAAATACTTTAAAGATCTCAACAGAATCTCTTCCTGTGTGATGTCGGTTCTGCCTTCTGTTATAATACAGCACCATGTCAATTTTTTGATCTAATTACATCGGTTATAAACGATTCAGGTAGTTCCTTCCTTGAACTTCCTCAAAACTCAAATGAAAAATACTTAAAAATATTGTTGACAAGATCCACTTTCGAAAAAGCGTCTTAAAGTGCATAAATCTTCAAAAAATATTATACAGCGAATGTAGGTCTTATATAATACTTATTTCCAAAAATGTGTTCATATTCATATATCACGCATAAAACTGAATATCATGACTACGATTGATTATAGTTTATTTAGTCTCCGATATAAAACTCATAATATAGTCCACATTGACTTCTGAGTACTAAGTCATTTGGATAGCTTCATAACTGTGGGTGTGAAACGAATGAAACCCCAAGAAAACAGATCAAACTCCAAAGTGAAGTATCGAATACATTAACATTTTTCTTTAACTTTTTAAAAATAATTCAAGTCTTTTATGGCGACATGTCGCCGGCTTTGAAGTTAATCAAATTATGGGGTATTTGTGCACAAAACCTGTGCTTACGAAGTAATAGCTTCGACAATTATTTTGGTGTTAGTGAAGTAAATGCTGATTGTTGATTGATTGACAGAACGTTGACGAGCAAATCTTATATCATGCTAAAACATTTCTCAATTCTCCACCACTGTTTGTTTATAGCTCATAAATATAGTTGTTTTTTCCAAAAAGTATTAAATTTTAACAAGTGGAAAAAATATTTTAAGAGTTTTGAATAACAACATACTTGATCCGGAAATTTTGCATAAAATCCGTTCCTATATCGCTAAAATGATAATCATTTTGAATAGGTTTGTCTTTATTTCATAGAGTTTATGTACAATTCTTTTTTTAATTTTATAAACAAATTGAACTTCTTCGGGAAATGAAATGGCACATACTTCCTTGTTTTATTTCAGTCTTTATGAATAATTAACATCGATCTCGTTTTGAAGAATTTTGCAATGTATGCTGGGGCATCTTGATGCCCATCAGATACCCTTTATGAAACGATTTTATTGATTTTATGTGAAAGTCATTATTATGTATAGATTGAATAATTACATACTAGAACCACCATATGTGGATGGGATTTTATGTATTTGTGGCAAAAATTGTAACGGTCGAAAAAAACAAGAAATCTGTGTCGATTTAAAAAATGTTTGTCCATCGTCTGGCCGACTGGGTTGCTGGGTGTGTGGCTATCCATGTAAACTTTGGGAATACTTGGCAGGCCGAAGTTTTAAAGATATACTGATGAAATTTGGCATGTATAATAATTTTAGCTCAAGGATGATATCCATCAAAATTGGTGTTATGAATCCATTTTATCATATATCATATAGGGATTTAGGTCACAGAAGTTCTAAATATTAAGCACAATTTAGTTCTATAATATTTTAAAACGATATGCCAAATTATACCAGGATCGGTTCATTTTTAGTCATAGGTGACATACAACACCTCTTCAAAATATCACTTTGAAGGGCTTAAATCTCACATATACGTTTGGTATTGTATTGTAAAAAGAATTGATCAAATTGCGTCAAATTTTACCATAATTTATTCCAGCTCCCATATAACACTCGCAGAACCTTTTAGAACGCACTAACCCCACAAGAATGTAATACCATTACAATATCCTCTTTCTTAAATGTAAATTGAAAAAATACCTTCATACCAGGAGAGTTCGTTAATAAAACTTTTGGATAATAAACATAAAATTCAAAATGTAATGTTTCTGGAATTGGGACATAAATCTTCAAATTGTCAAAATTGCGATTCCAGCACATACAACACTTTTAGGGATTGTTATAAGTATAGGTTACTGAGTTGAGAGTAGGGAAAAGTAATTCAAAGGAGACTAAACATATTTTGACTACTACGTCGAATATCGACTGTTATGTTTATTGTTATTAGAACCAGGGTAAGAGGTGTCTTATCTTCCTAAACAACATTCGTTGATGATATATTTGCAGCAGGATTTTTTCATTTATAGCGCTCGTGAAAATACTTGAGATACTCTTCTTTCATGAAATGGAAAACTGATGATAGATTGTTTAGCTTTCCCATCGATTTAAAAATAAATCTTGAAAGATTAGTTTGGAGAATGTTGAAAGGCACCCTTTTTTAAAAAAATATTTTAACATAGATAATTAAAAAAGTTATATTCATTGTAAATTATTTTGCGTAATTAATATTTCTGAACTTCCTGCCAAAAGGATTTAGAATTTAAATAAGAGAAAACATTTAGATTTCGGCTATAAAAATTCATGTCCGAAGTATCACACTTTACAATTTACAAGTTTTTGTTAATGTTTTTCGGTATCGTATATAAAATAAAATAATCCTTTACGGATACTTTTTCTTTCATTACAAAATATGTCCAAAATATGTCTAAAACAGGCGTACGTAGCAAAATCGATACAGAATATGATGTCTAAGAATGCATACAGTACTTTGCTCGAGTAACACACAGTAAGAAAAATTTTATATATTCTCAGTCATGGCGGATAAAATGTAACTGAATATTTAAGTGTAAATTTAAATTAAAAAACGGGTAATCAACTGAAAAAATTTTATATCGAAAAATTCGAAAATATAATTTATTCGAAAATATATATACAAAGATAACAGTGAGCTGAGGACATTGCCAAGTATTATGATATCTGGAGATAAATTAGATTTATAACTTAAATTTTGTAAACGAAATATAATTGTGGAGATTTATGTTCTTATAAGTTTTTATCAAAATTTTTACCATTTCAAATTTAAAATGGACTTTCGTCAACTATAAAAGCCTTTTTTACACTTTGAAAGGTGGGGTGATTCGATAACGAAATAAAGTTTTGAAACAACTATAAATTCCAATATAATCTTTCTAAAACGATCAAATTTCTAATTGTAAATCTTTTTTGGGGGATTTTCCAGCAAACAAAGAAATGTTTCCTCCCTCGATTGCAAACATTTCTCCAACAAACAAGTGTAGAACTTAAATCATTATTGTTTGGTGGTAAATAATAAAATAAATAAATAAAAAACAACTTATTTACTCATATAAGTGTAAATAGTCAATAGGGAATAATAAAGTAAATTCTTTACGACACGATGTATAATTTTATTTCACTTCTTTTTGAATTTTTTTCTATATTTGACTGCATATTCAACACCTCCCAATGAAAAATCATAATAAGATTAAGCAACCAGGTCTTTATTACTATTAACACACACAAGCATATATACATACGCTGCTAGTAACACACAACACTTACAAGCAGACATATATCTAACGGAAATGGATCTGATGTTTGTTGCATGTTAACATTCAAACTTTCATTCTTGTTTAAAATAGAGCAGAGGGTAGTTTCTTTTTTTTCGGGTTTTTTTGTTGAGACTCCCTTAAGGAGTTTACTTTTGCTTTTTTTGGTTATTGTTTCTCATGTTGCTGTAGTTGTTGCTTTTGCTTAAAAAACATTTTGTTAAATTGCGTGTCAAGTAGTTATTTATGATTACAACTTAATAGTACAGGACTGCGTTTTTTTCCGTTTTCTATTTTTTCTGGAGATTATTGGATTAAGGGCGAAGTAATTTCCTTGTTTCCTGCAAGAAATCATAAAATGCACTTAAAAGTGTTTAAGTTTATTAATTCAATTTGATAACAAAAATATTGAATTTTATTCATATTTTTCCTTAAATAAATTACGCCTTATTTGGTCAACTAGTGATTGTAATCACTTCGACAATTGTCCTAGATTTTTTTTTTTTGGAAAATTTCTAGTAATTTATTTTTATTTATCAAATTAAGGAATATTTTGGTATTAGAGGGTGTTAAAATATAAAACATTTTATATTCAACTTTATAATTTCTAAATAATTTTCAATAGTGAATCAGAATAGAACCAGAATAAAAAAGGTCCTGCCACACAGTTCGTGCATATTCTTTATAGGTCTGATATAGTATGCTTCCAAAAAATACCTTTAATCGGAAGGTTTCATTCAACAATCCGAGTCTGTAATCTATACAGATGCATATAATCACATTTTTAATGTAAATTAAATTATTTTTTTAATATTGATTTTGACAGTTTCATGCGATCAAATGTTCTTGGTGCTATTTGATATGGAATTTGTCTTTAAACGCAAACGTGAAAATTGCTTTTGAAAAATTACCAAAAATAAAATATTTAAAATTTTTGTTTTTCATAAATAAAGTTGTGTTTTAAATGACTGTATATCAATAAAACTGCAGAATTTTCTAATTTAATCAATGAATTTCATAACGTTTAACGGTGCCCAAAAAAGCCTTTCTGTCCTAATTCAGATTTTCAATGGAATGGTTCATATTTAAGAACCTATTAAGCCTATTTTTAAATAAAAATATTACTAATTTTACAGTCTAATAAGCTTAAACCCCTTAAATGGAACTAATAGCCAATATGAACTGATATTCATCAAATTAGTAATATATTAAAGACTGTTATGAATTGTTCATTTTTAAGAGTTTTATAAGCTTAAACTAACCTGTTTTCCAGGAGCCTTATATGGGAGACCTCTATTGGTCTTAGCTACGTGTATTGAAGACAGTTCAAAACCGCTTTCTGGAAAGGGACCCTATATAGGAGCTAAAGCAAAATATGAAACCACATTGGTCAAATAAGTAACTCATATTCAAGATCGTAACAAAAATCATTATACGAATTAAGAGTTTCATAATCTTACGAAAGGGCCTTTATGAGAGCTATAGCAAAACATTGATCGATATATAGGATATAAATAATAGCATATATTCAAGACAAAAACAAAAACTTTTGTGTTGAATTTCAATAGAATTTAAAGGTTCTATAATTTTAACACCAAAATATGTTGGAAATACCAGAAACTAAATAGAATAGAATTTTGATTTGATGCAAGAATATTTATACTTTATAGGGTATTAGGTAACTACTTCTTGGCGTTACACATGCGTTGGCACGATTTGAGATCTAAATTTGTTCCGATGTCAAAACACAATTTGGCGATTGTTGGTGGTGTATTCCATTTTAGGCGGTTGGCAAATCTAAAATTGGTTTTGTTCCAACGAAAAATAATAGGATAACGAATTGCTGGAAGATGCTCTTCTTCAAATTGCTTTATTTTATTATTTTTATGATCTAAAAACCTCATTCCGGGTGGTTATATGTATGGGAGTTACCCGAAATATTGGACCGAACATGACCAATACAATTTTTTATATATGTTACAAATATCAGCACAAACGCATAATACCTCAGCCACCTACGGTGGTGTAGGGTATAAAAACTGATATCGATATTCTTAAAAAAATAGTGGAATCAATATCAGACCGCACTTTGATGATAATGCTAAAGAGACTTGTAAAATTAAATGAGTTTATAGGAAAACACCATAAAAATGTCTGCAAAACTCTAAAAAATTAAATAAAATAAAAGTGTTTGTTAACATTATTTTAAATGAAATCTTAATTGAACCAATAAAAATATTATTTGCCCATAAAATATTTTGTTTCTTTAATTTTTTCTATTTCACAAAAATGGTTTCATATATTTAATTGGAGTTTGGCTTAATAAGAGAATTTGAAGTAAGGAAATAATGGTAGCTTCACCAACTACGAAATTACTTTTTCACCATACCTTGGCCCACAGATAAGTCTTTTTAGAAATAGCTCTAGACATTGCAATTGAAAGTTGTCTATTCTTCTTCAAAATCCCTTAAGAATTTAAAAGAAATAAAATTAAATAAAAGAATTTTCAAATTTTACGTTTCAATTTTTCAAAATCCACCATCAGATTACAATAATAAAAAACTAAATAAAATTAAAAATTATTAAGTCCTTTAATAAATCTCTTAGAATTTAATTCTATTAGCAAACAAATGCCTAAAAATCATACAATTGAATTTAAAATTTTCTGTTTGAATAAAGACGTTAAATACGTCTTTATTTCAATATAGAAAGTTAAACCTTAAACAACCCTAAAAACGCTGTTTTGTTAACGAATGCATCTTTTACCTTTAATAGAGAAAATAACAATAATAGTTCTGTCAATACTTCTATTTTTAGAAAATTTTACTAAATACTTTTAACAATTTGATGTTGACAAATTGTAAGAACTTTAAATTTATGTAAATCCTTTCGATCGACTTAAATGCGAAACAACTGTTAACAAATGCCACAGAAAGTGAATAAAAAATGTGAATAAAATCGAAATCAAAGAACTCACACCCTCTTTGCAATTGAGTATTAAATATATTTTTTAAACCCCTTAAAATATTTTTTGTATTTAAAAAAAGTGACGAGAAAATTAATGGGAATAAGCCGAATTTTAAATACCCTCTACAGGGAATAATAACCAGAGTAATACCACACTAATACGAATATCAATAAAATTCCCATCTGCGATAACCTTCTCATGTTTAATTGTTATAGCACGGCGTTGCGTCACGAATATGTCCTTCAGCCACAGTAGTGTTTTACATGAGGACGAACTTGCGAAGGCATGTGAAGAAGGAATTTGATCATCATTTAAGCAGAGAAGTGACAAATAATTGGGCATAAAATTTAAGGTTAATTTGTGACTACCGATGGCTATTCTGTACTACGAACCTCCCTATGTTATACTCCTTTTCAAATTTTACAGCAGCTTATAATATTTCCTCTCAAAAAGGTTATCTTAATTCCGTATTTATTAAAAATCGATTCGCTTTTTAAACAAAAATAAAATATTTCGCAAATTTAATATAAGAATACCACCTAAGAACATTTGTATCGAAAGTGGTCCTGTATTTGAGATCTTCAAAGAAATTGATTCTGTATCATACGGTTTGAAGAACTAAATATACTCTCCATTTACCTCTTGTGAGAATACAAACTACAAACAAGTATGCTCTACCACAAACGGATGTGAAGTTAATACATTAAGTTTCATACATTGACACGCACACATACATACATACATACATACATACATACATACATACATACATACATACGTACATACATATATTTTGGATATAATTTTTTTCTTATGAACCGATTTTGACAATTATGGCAAAATTTCATTCTACTTTGTAAATTTTTATTGACAATTTTACAAAAGGTTGTTTCAGATATCGATGTATATTTTTAAATATACTAAACCGATTTTAATTGTTTAAATAGGAAACTTTTCATGACTATAACAAATACTCAGGCCAAATTTTATTGAGGTTTGTCATTTATTGTGGATGAAAGCGTGCCAACCAGAGACACACAGGCAAGCAGACATAGTTAAATCAACTCAGATTTTGATTTGGTGCAAGAATATATATTTGTATAAAGTATGATATGATTCCTCAATAGCGTTACACACGGAATGAAAAAATTAATATACGTCCTCCACCACTTGTGATGGTAAAGGACATGAAAAAGGGAACTAAATAAAACAAGACGACAATAATATTAAATGAGATATTTAAAATTTCCATGGATTTGTTTGTACCGGTGTTTCTCTGTACGTGTAAGTGTGTGTATGTGTTTATAGTGGCTGAATTTGGTTGACGATATTGAGATGTGTTGAATTGGTTGTATTTGTGAAATCAATTCAATTTTTAACTTTTTGCATTTTATTATTGTTCTTGTTGTTGTTATTGTTGTTCATATTGATTTCAATTTTTCAATTGTTCGGCATTACCGATGATTTATTTCACGTCTTTTCAGCGGTTGTATGGTTGCATTTAAACTCATTTCAATTTAATATTTGCTTGTCTGTATGTGTTGGAATAAATACAAGTATATTCTCTTGTTTTATCCTTTTTTGTTGAATTTTATTTGTTTTTTACTTTTTGGAAATCGTTTAAATTCACTGAAGCGTTTGTCCAAGTTTCAGTCTCCAAAAAATTAAATAAATAAAAATACAAATTGAAAAGAAAGTCTGTAGAAATTCATATTTTTAAAATTTGTGCTGGTAAAAAAGCGAAGTGAAAAATTCACAGAATTATTGACAACTGGTTAATGTGAATACAGCTGCTGAATAAAAAGCATTCAAACAGCAGGAATTTGATATTAATTGTCTTTGTTTTTTAAATTATTTTCGAGTTTGATATTCATTTACACTTAATTAATAATCAATTATATAAAAATTCATTATGGAAAAATAAGTTCTTTGTACCAGTGCTGATCCTAGTTCCGTATTATTTAAATCATTTTCCTTTTCGTACGATTTCTTCTATGTAACTATTTTAAATATAAGACAGGAACACTAAATGAGTCATAAAATTACTTATATATTTAGCTATAACCTTTTTTCTACTGAATCGATTTCGATTATTTTTTTTACGAAAGTTCTTTGATCTACATCATTTAATATACTGAACCGATATTGCTGCTTTTAAATAGAAAACTTCTCCGGACTATAATGTCAATAATTACGGATGTGAGCATGTCAACAATAAACAGATAGACGTACATATATAAATCGACACAAATTTTGATTTGATGCAAGAATACATTATGTGCTCTGAGATGATTCCTTCTTACCCTCTTTACAACTTGTTCTAGTGGAGGTTATAAAAGTATGAATTAAACAGTCCATGGTGCATGAAATGTAGGGGTTATAAAAGGACTATGAGAAATTGTGGACTGATCTTCGAAAAATTTCGTAAAGAGTTTTCTGTTTGTATTAATTTTTAAAATTGATTTTTTCGAGAGATATTTTCTATGGGAGCCACGGTCATTTGTGGAGCGATTTTCTTGATATTTGGCGTGCGTATTTGAACTAATGAAAAAAGTGGTTACGTTCCGTTTAAATAGAAAAATGTATTGCAAAGTGTTTGAGAGGCGGTATTTTCCATTGCAAACGAAACAATTTATATCGCATATATCTGATCCTAAAATGACTCTTGCTCACGCCTTAAAAATGTAGATGCGCACGTTACTGTAATTGTCATAGACTGAAATTCACGGGGAAAGAAAGAAGGAATCGTTTTTCGCATACATGACAAGGGGAAACAAAATCGGAAGTTAGAAGCAGCAGCAAGAGAAATAAACTGAAAAGTGAATGTTGCTCCTTAAAAAACACTCAGGCAGTTTGCTAGAGATATAAAGAAAGATAAGGAAGCGCATACTTAAGCTATACGGAGATTGCTACACAATTCTGGTAACAACACAAGAGTAGAAAACCATTGATATCTGCTATTAAGCGGATGAAGAGAATTTGTTTAGCAAAGCAGTTTTAAAATTAGCCATGGACATTCCAGGGTATGAAGAAAGCTTAACGGTCCATATATAATAAGACGTACATTTACTTTAAATAGTAACGGAGGAGTAATGATCTGGAGCTGCATGTTCGCTGATGGAATAACTGATAAAAATGTTAAATATTTTAAAGGAAAATGTTAATCAGAGTGTAGAGAAGTTGTTTTTATCGCTGTTATTCACATTTCAGCACAATAATGGTTCTAAAAATTCAACTTACGAAGTGAAAATGTGGCTTATATATAATACGGTATATGTCTTTCCACATTCTTCTCAGTATCCAGAAACAAATCTGATAGAATACTTGTGGAAACGATTGGATCGAAGTGTACTTCAAAGTGCTTCGTTGTGAGGTATTTAAGTAACACACAGAAAAAAATCAATGTTAAATTAATTAAAATAGAAATTATTTAACTTTTTCAGTTATAACTTTGCTTCATATATAAAAAATGTTAATTTAACATTGTAGTTTAAAATTTTATCATCGTATAATTTTATATATTAATATGCAAAGATTCTAATATGTACAATATTGTTTCACTACAAACGTAAAATCATTTAATTTAAACTAAATGAAAAAATTTCAAATCAACTATGTTCAACGTTGATTTTGAGTTTTTTTTCTGTGTGAAGTTGTTTACATTGATCAGTGATGCTTAACGAAGAGAGTTCAGTATGTATTTGCCCCTATTATAATTCTTTTGATTGTCAAGTCCGGGCTTTCACATTGAAGATGAAAGATATTTTCATTTTTCCCAAATTTTAACAGTTGCGATAATGGTCATTATACGATAATCTAAGTATATTTACAAGCCTTCATAACGCACAACTACAAGGAATCCATATACATTCCTCGCTATGACTCAGGAATTGGCTCGTACGTATAGTGGATTCATTTACATGGGTCTTCAGTGACAGAATGGCCGCCGATAAACGTATCAATTTTCTCTGCATTGGCCGACCAACAGAAATTAAGTTACATGGGCCTTCAGTGACAGAAGTGCCGCCAGACTGCCGATAAAAGTTCTGAGACTTCAAAAAATATTCCCGACATCTAAAAGTTGGCTTGTCATGTAGATATCAAATATTTTTTTCCGGAAATTTTATTGGATTTTAAGTCCTTTTAATATAACTATTCACAACTTGTTGTGGCTCTTATTTATGCGATAATAAAACTTAAAAATTTTAAGTTTTGTGTTATGACTAAAAATTAAGTTCATTTCTAATTAAGTTAAATTTCAAAATTTCCTTAAACTTTAAAATTTTATTAAACATAAAATTTTCTTATCTTTAATTTAAACCCCTTTTCAAATTTTATCTAACAAATTTTATGTTCAACAAAATTAACCCACAATTTTATTATAGTCAATTTTTAGGTTACAGCCTAAAAAATTTTGAACAACACACAAAACAGTTATGGAAATTCTTTATTTTTTATTGTCTAGTCTTTGAAAGATTCCAAGAAAAATGAGATCCAACATAATAAACATATAATATAATTAACAATTTCCTTGAGGATACAAATACAACAAACATACTAAGATTTTATTATAGACATTTGTAGGAATGTATTTATATGTGTATGTGTGTTGAAATATTACAAAGGCAAACAAAACCACATTTAACACTCTTACAATTTAATTAAAGACCTTCATTATTGTCTTCTTCTTATTTTCAGCTTCTTTAATGTGTAATGTCATCTTATCCTTCTTCTAAAAATAAGAAGAAGAGGAAGATGAAAAAAGTATTTCTTATACACATTAACTTCGACTATAACTTTCTTATTAAATATTACCCAATTTAAGTACACACACAAACACACAAATACAAATATGAAATAAGAATATGATATGATAGTATGAGTACAATGAAGATAATTTCATATGTCAGCCAAGGACTCTATAATCAAGAGAAATTTAACTCATAATAATTGATAATCATAAAAAAGGAAGAAGAGGAAGAAAAAATATCATACGGATCCGTACATAAGAACATACAAGAATATGAAATTCTTCAACAGTTTCAAACAAATAAATCTACGGAAATGAAAGCATACATGTGTCATTTGATTAAATGTGATTTTATATTTGTGTATGTGTGTGTGTGTTTAATGGTATGTGTATGTATGCAAGATTAAATACATGTAATCAAATTAAAACTGATAGTTAATGTTGGATTTAAAAATAGCACAATTCTTAGGAGATTTTTTCTTTATTTGGAATATATAATATTATTTCTTCCCAGGATAAAGGATAATAATTGCACATTGCTTTTGGGAATGAGCGGTAATTAGTTTTAATATTTGTTAATGAAATTTCTGGAAAAACTCATTACCGCTAGGACAAGTTTTCTCTATGAAATCAGCTAAATCGGTTTATTAGATTATATTTGATGTCATCGCTCAAGCAAAATTTTTAATTTTTATATCCTACACAACACAATGTGTCCAAATCGTTTTTTTACGTCCTCCACCACCATAAGTGGTGATGAGGGTATATTAACTTTGACATTCGATATGTAGCGCCAAGAAGTATATATATTATATACCTCAAAACAAAATCTATGTGTCGTATGGTTTGCAGTGTTAAAGATTGTCTTCTGAAATTTATTTTGATACAACAATTATCTGAAAGAAACAAGATTGTGCTAGAGTTAGTTTTTGACCTAGCTCCCATATAAGACCCTTTTCCGGAATATTATTTATGTTTTTAAAACTCTTAAACATGAACTTTTCCACAATCCACACTCACAACTATCTTCTATATATTTTATTAATTTTACTAATATCGGTTCACATTTTGCTATAGCTCCCATATAACCTGGAAACCGGGCTTGAGCTTATAAAACTCTTAAATAAATTTCAATTCTATTAAATTTCGGCGCAATTACTTTTCTAAATATTTTTAATATATATTTATAATTTGGTCAAGTATATCAGGACATAAGTTATATTTATAACAATTATTGGTATAACTATATTAAATATATGTTACTTACTTAACGAATATCGGTCCATATTTTGCTATGATTCCCATTTAAGACCCCTTCCAAGAAAAGGGTTTTACATTTTACCCAATTTTATTGAAATTTGGTACATTTGTATCTTAAAATTATGACTTCCTTTACAATTTCTGGAGTATATTTCTAGACTTAAGAGGTTTTTTAATAAGGCCATTCTATCGAAATTCAGACATTTATCTAAATGTTATATTAAAAACATTTAGATAATTAGTTTTATTGATACTGAAATACCTTCAGCTCGTGCTATTTTTAGCGTAATATTAGTGGTGGAGGGTATTTAAGATTAGGCACAGCCGAATAAAGCATTCTTACCTGTTATATTAAAATCATAAAGGATACTTAATGAAATTTCACATAGTCAGAGCAGAGGATTTTCTGAGTTGATTTGGAGGAACACAAAGACCTATGGTCAGGGGCGTAGTCAGTGACCCTTTAAAGTTGACCACCTCGGGCATGTTGATTTTTTTTTAAGTTCGCCAAAAAATGTATTTATGAATTGAGAGAAAAGAAATTTTGTACGTAACTCTTTATAAATGTCTATAAAAATACCTTTACATGTTTGGGTTATCTTTTATAGTTTCGGAGATATTCAAGTTGAAATAATTTTTTAACACAGTTTTAGACCTGTATATATAGCGAACTTACTGTAGGTCCTTAAATTTTAAAATGGTTCAAAAGTTATACAATTATTTAAAAAAATCGATTTGGACACACTGTGGACTATAAGTGGAGATGAGGGTAAATTAGATTTAAAATTCTGCTTAACACTAAGAAAGAATCATCCAATACCCCATAAAGTGTATATTGTATTGTATCGAAACAAAATCTGAATCGCAATACTAAACTAATTGTTATAGTCCCATTTAGTTTGGTTTTTAAAACCGGCAATATCAGTTACGTGAAAAAAATTTAAAGTCGATATCTGAGGCAAAAAAAGGAAAACTAATTGGATTTTAATAAAATTTATCCCAAAAACAAAGCAAGTGTTTTTTTATCACGTGTTTCATTATCGTACCAAAAACAATGGAAATCCGATCAGTTGATGAAGAATGTATAGTTTTAATACATCTTAAAACCTGTGTTGTATATAAATCCCAAATATTTTTCAGAAACTTGATTTATAGCCACAAGAATAATATAATACCGCTACCCGGAATATGGTTCAAGATTTATTATACTTTTAAATATGAGCAAATTTTAGAGAAATAAGGCTGACTTAGTTTTAAAACCGATTTAAATATATTTAACTAATTTGACTTATATCGGTCCATATTTTGCTATAGCTGCCATATATGGTTATAGCTCTAACATAAATCTTTGGCTCGATAAGAAAACTTAATTAATATGTTTCCATATTTCTCTGTATATTTCATATGAGACTTTTTGCGAAATCGGGTGTAAAGGTGGTAAAATTAACAAAAGAGTGACATTCTATCTTGTTCCAAATAAGGTTATAATATTGGACTATATATTATACTGCACTATGGCGCAGGCATAAACAATTTCTCACCGACCCAGGTTAATTGTGTGCAAACTATCTGAATTGTTAAACCAATTCATCAATTCCAATAGTTTCCCACTTAGCAGACAGCATAAGGACATCGTCAGATCGGTTCTGAAAAGATGCTGAATCGATTGGTAAACTTTAATGTATTATTTTTTTGTGCGTTACAAATAATTCGAACAAAGGATAATTCCCAAACTCCTGTGGTATTATTGGACTTAAAAATTATCATAATATTATTTATGGTAGGTCGAAAAAAGTTGTACTATTTACGCCAAGAATAAAAAAATGTGTGTTGAAATTTTTAAAAACCAACAGCCCTTTTGATTCTCGTACATAGCGTCGTCATTTTAAGTCCTTTCTTTGATGATTTTTGCATCTGATATGAATTTCTAGTATTTACTTCGGATCATTCCTCTTTAAGGCGCTTGAAGATTTACTTACCATGGAGCAGAAGGGCAGGTTTGCTTAGCCGATTTTTCTCCCAGTTCAACTTAGGAATTGCAATTAGATTCAAAATCTGCAGAATGTAAGTGTATTTATCAGTTGTTTAAAGAAGACAAGAATGCTGTTGAGATCTCCACAATTTTTTTTGGTTCAACTGCAATATCTCGAAATAAAATTGGTGCACCATAGTCGATATACTGAACTCCTTACGACTATATTAAAGGACCCAAGAAAATTTCTATAGAGATTTTCACTTAGCAATCGAAAACACGTAGAAAAGCCATTTGCTCTTTTCAAGATATAATTCTCAAGTGTTTGTAATGGGTTCCTTCCACATGTACAGGACATGGCTCACGTTCGAAGTTTTTACTGATATGAAAGTTTTAAATCTAGTTCACGCCTACATACTTCCCACTACCATACAGATAGATAAAGAAGAGGCTGGATTCTAATAATTATAAAAATTTGTAATGAATAGCATTTCCTAAACTCCAATGGTGAAGAATTATGAGACGTTGGTCTTATGTGAACAGAAAAAACCCTAAATTATTGATGACAGATACTGTGATTAATAAAAATAGGTTTTCATTAAAGTGCAAATAACATTTAAAGATGTCCATCTTTCAGAACCGATTTCTAAAAAATCTATGAAATAGAATTTTAATAGAGGTGGGACAAATTGGCAAGCCAGATGGATTTTTCATGCTTCTGTTTTCCAGAGTCCTCTTTGTAAGGAAGAATAATATCTTGTAAGTCTTCGTGAATTCTGTTGCCATTTCTTGTTGAATTTAATAATTAAATTATATTCTGCTATATCTGGTTCCATGACTGTTTTTACATATTAAAAAGTAAAAATATAAGGATGTCAATTCCATTAAAGTTACAATGAAATTTTATATTTAACTTTCACTGAAACTTAGTTCAACATTCCAACCAACACACATACACTCACTTACACAAACATTATCTAACTTACAAACATTATTAAGGAATAGAATTTGTAGCTACAACAATTTACTTTTTGCGAAATTAAATTTTAACTTGGGCTGCTAAATGAAAATAAAACAAGAGAAGTAAAAAATAGAACGAAAAACATACATTTTTTAGGGTGATTTCAGTGTATGAATAAATTATCATCACTACCCTTGTCGTTTCGGAACATGAAAATAAACACACATTCACACTAACAATCACTTTATCCACTTCACCCAATGGTTCAAGTAGGAATCAGTCATATAGAACCTTTTTTTATGGGCCATATGGAGCGAAAATCTAGGACTGTAAACACTTTCCCAGCCAAACAAAAGCACAATACACAGACTCACAAACACACTCATAAGTAAACATACACATAAAGCGGAAGGAACAAAAAGTACTCGAACATTACAATGTTGTTAAAGGATGTAAAAGAGTACGAGTATGAATTAATGCTACTTCTTTTCTCTTGTCCTTAAGACGCTACAAGTTCAACATTCACTTCAGCAGAACGATAGGAAACGAAAAAAAAGAGAGTTGCTTAAGACCAATAAGTTATTTGGCTCAATGATGAAGTCATGAAAAGGAATGTATGAAAATAAAAAATATGATTTTTTTTGTTTTTGCCCGAAATTATTCATACAGGGAACAGAGTTAAAATTCAGTATACTTTTTTTCATAATTACAACCAGTTATGTTTCTAGGTTATACAGGGGGTTAAGAGTTTCTGAAAAGTTTATGAAGGGGTGAGATGATGTCTATATGCGGTAATGGTATGGTGGTACTGGTGATACTAGTGGTATTGGTTTAAATATTTTTAGCTAACGGATAAAGCGGTTTCTTGCCTATCAAACCTTTTTTGTTGCGTTAATTTTAATTTTTGATTGTTAGAGAATTTGCCTGTAACTATATAAATGTGTGTGTATTTACATACGGTAAATAGCAAAAAACGGAAGGCGTAAAAAGTTGTATTTTGATTTATCACGGTTTGAAATAATCTCAAATTTGATGGCAGATAATATATTTACATACATCTAACCCTCGTATGATTTAATTCAATTTTAATAAAATAAGTATTTCAAATGTTAAATGTTGCAAGAATTAACATGATCATGAAATACAGTCTCTTTTAGTATTAATACCCCCTATATCCAATACGGGATCTTCTACAAATTTACAATTGCTACAATTACCATCCATTTCCTATATATTTCGATTCATTTTAAGCTTCAGTTTCTGGATTTGCAAGATATTAAGTTATTTTTATACATACGTCACTTGCTTAAGTAAGACAATCGTTTGTGCCTTAAAAAGGTTAATAAATATAAAAAAACTTAAGGCAATAGCAAACTATCGCTCTGTCAAAAATGTAAAATACGACATGAAACCTTAAGATATCACCTTTTCTCTACAGAAAATAGAAATAAACTTAAACTAACAGTGACTCCCCGAAGGAGTTTTTAATGAGATACAATCAATAAATTGGATAAAATTCAAGCAAAAGTCTTGTCTTTCCTAACGATAAGAAGAAGTTCAACTTGGATGGTTGCTATTGACACGATCTAGGCTTAAACAACAGTGCTTAAATCGAAAGAAGCCATCTTTCCAACACTACCAACTCCTAAAAATGTCGTCTGGTTTTTCTAACATCCATAGAACTGATTTTTCTGATTTTTCAAAGATTATCTCTCTAAAAAATCTTGTTTAAAAGTTATTTGAAGTACTTTCCTTTAACTTAACAGATTCCTTCATTGTTTCCCTCAAAACTTTAAGCGTTCAAAGAGCGTTAGGTGTTTACTTTCACATGTACATATATATGTATGTATATTTCATGGAAGGGTGCAACTTAATTAAACATTTGTTTTAATATATTTTTTAGCTTTTTCCCAACTCGTTTTCATTGAGAAAGTCATATTAAGGTTTTCAGACTTATTTTTTCTTATTTCTTATTATTGTTGTTGTTGTTGAAGTATAGAAAAACAAACAAAACATAGAACAAAAAACAAAAACAACGGCGTCAATACAAAAGAACAACAACAAAAGTTGTATTATAAAGCAAAAAATAAAAAATTAAAAGGAACAAAAACAATGTGTTAACTTAATTATGACTTTATTTAATGTAATTAGCCACCTAAAGATATTTTAAACAATAAACAAAGTCAAACAATCCAAAAAGTAGAAATTTATTTAATTTTTTATGCCCTACACCACCACAAGTGGTGATAAGATTATATTAAATTTGTCATTACGTGTGTAACGCCACGAAAGTATCATGTCAGACCCCATAAAGTATCCATATTCTTACATCAAATCAAAATCTGAGTCAATTCTCACGCCTAGAATAATTATCGGATCTCAATAAAATTTGGCCACAATGTTTCTTATTGTCCTAAGCAGTTTTCTATTTAAAACCAGCTATATCGGTTCATTGCTAAAAAAAGATATAAACCGATATCTGAGCCCACCTCAAAATTTCGAAAAAGAATTTTTATTTTTCAAGTAAATAATACAATACTGGTAACTGGATTTAAACACATATTTAACTATATACTCAGCAGTTAAATATATGTTTTCAACATCATGCAAAAAACCATAAACAAACGGATCAATAGAAAGAAGTTTTAGGCCAAAATATGCAAAATTTTGATACACATCAAAATCTGTGTGATGTATGGGTCGCAATTTTTAAGATAATTTTCTGAAATTTGCAATACATATTTATTTTAATACAATAATGAAAACAGAGAAACTAGATTGTGCTGGGGTCATTATTAACATAGCTCCCATATAAAGCGCTTGCACGGAATATGATTTATAGCTTATAAAACTCTTGAATATGAACTTATTCTAACGGTCCTTCCCGAAAAACGGATTTGATCTTATAAGACTATTGAATTAGGTAAAATTTTAATGAAATTCGACATAGTAATACCCTAAATATAGGTTATATATGTGAAAAATATCGGTTCATATTTTGCTATAGCATATAACGCTCCTTCCCGGAAAACGTTTTTGAGCTTCTAAACCCCTTTGAATAAGTATTTTGCTCATTTGCATAATAATAGTGGTGGAGTTCATTTAAGATTTGGCACAGTCGAATATATCATTCCTACTTGTTATGTCCTGCACCAACGAATGTGGTTTGATTATTATACGTTTGTGTTGATGTTAATAACATGTAGGAAAAATGGTGTTACACACACCTTTTATTAACCGTCAATTTTTGAGTTGATTTTACTATGTCCGTCTGTCTGGCTGACTGGATGGTTGTCTGTTCATGTAATTGTTGTGAACAGTCTACAGATCGCAATTTCTTAAATATCTCGATGAAATTTGGTACGTGTTATTGTTTTGTCCTAAGGACGAAGCTTACTGAAATTAGCCATGTTCTGTCCAATATTTCAGGTACCTCCCATACAAATGTTCTTCCCGAAATGGGTTTTTAAGGTAATAAAAGTCCTAAATATAGGGCGATTTAAACGAAATGTGGCACAAGCCTTATCATATTCTGTAATTTCGGTTCGTTATTTCTCATAGGACTCCCTTCCAAATATCACTTTGAAAGGGCGAAAATCTCACATGTACGTTGGTATTGTAATAATAATTGGTCAAATTAAGATAAATAAAAGCAAAAATCGATGTGCAAAATTATACGAGGGTCGGTTCATAATTTTTTATAGCCCTCATATAAGGCCCCCCCAGGAAAATTCATTTTAAATATATAAATTTAAGATAAATCTTAGTGTCACAATAATGTACTAAAAAACTTAAGAATAAATCAGAAAATATAATTATACGAGGGTCATTCATTATTTTTTTTAACTACCATTTTTAACCGAGGATGTGGAGCAGGGTGTTAGATAGTCGGGCTTGACCAACTATACATTTATAATTGTTTTTTTTTTGTTTTTGTTTTTCAAATTTTCTTTCAAACTGTTTGCTTCAAAAGACAAAAACAAAAAATAAGAGAAATAAAGAACATAAATTAAATTTCAATCTTATTAAAATGTTTAAGTTTGTTTGTTGGCAAATTTTCATAATAATATTTTTGTACAAGAAGAAGAATGAAAAACATTAAATTACATTAAAAAAGGTACTAGAAAAATTGCCTCAAGGAAACGGAAATATATTTGTAAAATGAATTAGGAACTGCATAACAGTCGCTTTTCTCTAAATAATTGTCCTCGTTAACAGAGTCCTTTGTATTTGTATTTGTATTTGTAAGAACTTAAAAAGTAAATAAAAATAACTGTTTTTATTAATTATAATAAATTAAAATGTAGAAAATGCTGTACAAGGTAACCTTGTAAGCATCAGTGACATTCATGATTGATGGTCGTGATGACGAGTCGAGTAATAAAAAGTTTTTAACTAATATCGAGATCATATAGATGTTAAATTTTAAACAAATATTAATGATTAATGATGATAATGATTAACCGAAAAACTAACCAAAGTTCAATGATGCCAATGATTACTTACGGAAAGACGAGGAGAACTTTTGGAACTAGATCTAAGACATCATTATTATGGAAAATCAGCACTACGAAATCCCTACATTCTACCATATTTGTATTTCTAAATGAGAGGAAGAATTGCTACCTCAAAATTGGAAAAATTATATCATTGTAAAGTCAAGAACCGGTAAGAAAAAAGCTTACAATGCGAAAATAGTTAAATATTTGTTGTATTATTCTGGCCAATATTTTACAACAAAGAAATCACAATTTTTCAAAATTTCTCTGTAAACTGTCAAATATAAGACCCTTGTGTTATATATAAGAGACATTTGTTTTTTGCTAACATAAATATTTTCTTTTTGGATTTAAACATTTAAAGTAATTTATGGTAATGGATCTCGCATGATAGCCATGATAAATTGTTGTTCGATCTTGCTAAAGTTTGGTTTATGGATTTGATCGTGACAAAAATTGGTTGAAACAAGAGTTTCCTATTATCATCAATACTCTGCATGTGTGTATATTTGAATATATTTGCTGATAATCTAAACCATAATCTAGTCAGTATTGCTACATCGATATCTAAATATATGAGCCAAACCACTCCCTATTATCAAGGAAGTTGTTATAGGTTAGGTTATGAGGTCGACACCGATAAAAATTAATCCATAGAAGTCTTGTGATCCCTTAGTCCCCTCATCCTCATTTATGAAGTGCAATAATAACCAAAGATTAAAATCTCTTATATTAAATATTATTAAGACAGGTCGTGGCATTCGCACAAAAAATTAAAGTCTTCAACAGTTTCTTCATACCATTTACATGTATCGTCTTCCAAAGTACGCATCTTACCTTATGTTTACCAAAGATATTTGAACCTTATTTGTAAATATACATCTGCTTCTTACCATCTAATAGGTCACTCTATTCTTGATTTTTTACTAATCTTCTGCAGACGGCGGATATTTCGTTTGCTTTTTCGTTTCCTAAATTAGTCTTATATCCAAGCACCTAGAAGAGATTAATGTTATTTCCAAAGAGCAAGAAGCTTTTTTTAACAGCTGCTGACCACACTACCCCTTATGTTACCTATAATTATTGCAACTTGACTATCAATGAAGAAGCTGTTGTATATTTGTGTCACTGCCATAAAAATAGCTTAAACTTTAGGTTGGAAACTAAAACATTCTGTTCTCAACTGATAACATGCTCCTATTTTGAGTTTATAACAAAAATCATCGCAATGAGTTCGCACAGTAGTTTAAGATCCCTTAATGTAGATATTAATTTTCGAGCACAGTTATTTATAATGTCACTAATTCTATTTGACGAGCATTTCTCACATATCAAATTCTACAAAGACTAATCTTTTCCAACAATTTAATGTGAATGATAAAATGTATGACATTTACATGACTTTTTGTGCCTCGTCGTACTCATGGCAACCGGTAAACTGCATACCGCTATCCTACTAAGTTTATTTAATTATTTACCTTCTTTTTAACAATTGGCACATGACTTGACATGGTCTTACCATTTCCATGTACAGTCAGTCAAATAATTTATGCTTTACGCAGCAATCTTACCTGTTAAGAAGGTTTTGACATGAATACACAGCAAATAAATAAAAACAAATAAATAACAATACAATTAGCCGATAACCTCTGAGTAATTCCATTTAGATTAGAAAGGTTTAAAGGAGATATTTTCTTCTTTGTGAGAATAGTACGAAATCCGTTTTTTCCGTATTTATACAGAGAAAACTTTCCGTTCCCCATTTAGAAAACACTTTAATAGATATTCCATATTTAAAATCTTATCTACCACAAGCAGCCAAATCAGCGACGAAGTATTTCCATGGATTCAACATTCCATATACAAGAAAGAAGTTCCTTACACACAAGAAAAAGTTGAACCAGCATATATAATCAATGATGCCGGTTATCGAAAAATATTCTTCGAATAAGAATATCTAAGATAATTCATGACAGCAACACAAGTTACATAGACTTAGATAAACGGGAGTCAGGGAATAATTTTCGGAAAGCCTTTGAATTTGCATAATGTGATTATGCCGGTTTTTCAACTAATGCCACCAGAAGAGTTCTCCAATCAAGAGTCCGAGATTATTTTATAATCAAAGGCAAGCTAACTTTATTTTGGTAAAGTGTTTTTTAATAAGTAACAGCTTCGACTGCATCATTTTCAAGTGCAGCTTCGGAGTTCAAAATAATTGAAACCCAAAGACAATGTAAAGCTATTTATGTTGTTGATAAGTAAATGATATAAAGAATATTACGCATATTTTAAAATATTTGAAAGGAGTTTTGTGGTATTACCTATTGAAATAGAGTCAGTCGGTCACAGGAGATCTGAGTTGCCACGTTTGAAAAGACAAATTACGACCAAATATCAACCTAACGGCAAGCCTTTGTGGGTAGTCTGAACTTTGCATTTGAGAATGAGTAAGCATGCTCAATCGCCTTGAAGTTCAGACCTTGAATTTTTTGAATTCCACCAATATAGGAGCCCCTTACTGAAGTACATTTCACTTCATAATAGGATTGTTTTAATCCTTTCTTTGCCTTAAAACCGGAACAAAACTTTTAGTGCGAAATCCATAAAATAGCATAAAGATATCAACTACTTTAAGTCCTTAAAGATATTACTGACCTCTATTAAATTGAATACCAATGAGTTTAAATTTCTACATAATATTTATTTTTGTTTATTTACAGTCATTTCCGTTTTGCATAAAACGTTGAAAAGGCATTTAGTTCATATTCATATGAAAATAAAAATATAAAGTCCATCTAATTTCATTAAAGTGCAAATAGCAGTCATTTATAATCGGATTTTTACAAAGTTGTAACATTTAGTACATACTTTCCACAAACAACCTTGTAATTTTTTCTTTTTAATTTTCTTCACTTCAATTATACATTTTTTATACATTTCTTTGGTCTTAAAAGAGAAATATGGTTTTTGACTTGAACATAAAAAGGAAGAAGGAGAAAAAAATAATAATAATTTTACACATTAGTCAAGGATCTTTACATGCAGACTTAATACAAGTACAAAGTGAGTCCTTTCTTTTACGAGTATTTATATTTTCGCTTCAACAATTTAAATCGCATTTTGTATACCGCAAAATGCACACATAAACACACTCCCGAACAGGACCAACAATCTTGCTAAAGATGAAACTATACACACACCCACAAATACACTTAAGTGGTCAGGGAAAATTATTGAAGGAAAAAATAACCAACAAAAACAAAAAAGAAAAGAAGGCAGAGGCATAAAATTGTAATGAAAAAATAAAAACTGGTTGGTATTAAAAAAAAGGAGGAAGAGTGGGAGAGAGAGAGAGTGTGTGAATGAGGAAAGAAACTATTGCCTTGAAACCAAGGATTTCATTTAATATTTTTATACTTTATAGCTTTTTTTGTGTGTATGTAACCGTTGGGTAAATTTTGTTTTATTTACTGTTAACACAACGACTAAGATTTCATAAGAGTTTTTCCTTTTTGTTTTTTTTGTTATTTATTTATCCGTGTGTTATGTGTAAAATGGTTATTTGCTGCTTATCCTTATTACTCTCACTCTAATCCATAAGTGTATGAGTAATGTTTTATTTACTTAAACACATACTTACCCATATGTATGTACATGTGTATGATATGTGCCCACCCTTCAAACATTTGGAAGTTAAAATACTTAGTCACTTCAGGAAGGTTGTAGGAAGATTTCGAAGATTAAAAAAAAACAAAATATATACTTATTGCCACTTTATCTTCTTGGAGTAGAGATGGAAGCGTCTTCCAGAAGTTCTTCAGAAGATAATAGAAGATTTACAAAAACAAAATACATTACTATTGTCATATAATATTCAAGAAGTATATAAAGAAGGAACTTCCAGAAGTTATTTCAAAGATATTACAGGAATTACCAAACAAAATACATTACTATTGCCACTAAGTCTTCTTTAGAAAATATTAAAGGAATTGCAAGTGACTTCTGAGCCACATCTAAAAGTGTCTTCGATGAGGAACAGTATTTCCTTCGGAAAATGCTTCTTATGATACTTTGACGATATCTACAGCGATGAATTTCAACTTCTGGAAGACACTTCTAAGCCACTTCCGCAACAGAAATGTTTGCAGGGTTACAACGAGTGTCCTTTTTTTGTTGTTCGAAGACTATGACGATGATGATGAAGATTGTTTACTTTTGAAGGATTTTATTTGAAATTTATTGCCTTAAGACATGTTATTTAGTAAATATCTTGAAATACACACTTATATTCTTAGTAAATATTGTATGACAATTTCGCACATGATTAAATCTTAAAAGAGACAGAAAACAACTAGAACAAGAGAAGAAAAAAAAAACAGCTGCAAATAAATCATAGACAATAAATATAAATAAATAAAAAATCCAATAATCAAACGTTTAAGTTTTTTTTGTAGAAAAATATGATGAACAAATACTGGCATTTTTATATTTGCTCAATATAATCAAAATGAAACTATTTAAGTCGTATTATAGTAAAAAACTTTATTGATATAAAACTTATATTTATCAAAGTTTCTTTGACGAATGCTAAATATTCTATACGAGAAGCATTTAAAAGGTGGAACACATAA
>PYHX02000158.1:65144493-65199900 GCA_004302925.2 Cochliomyia hominivorax | reverse complement strand
GACCGTGCGTCTGGCTGTTCATGTAAGCTGTTCGAAAAGTTTGCAGTTTTTGAAGATTTATAAATAAAATTCGGCTCGTAGTATTATTTTGGCCAAAGACGACAGCTATTTAAATTAGTTGTGATCGGTTCATATTATTTTATTATAAGGTCCCATACAAATATCCCCCCGAAATGTAGTTTTTAGTCAATAAAATTCCTAAGTATAAAACGATATTGTATTATCCGAATATCACTTTAATGTGCACAAACCTCATATATACACCCCTAATGTATTAATATTTCATAAAAAATAAGATATTTGAATTTAACGAGGGTCAGCTTATATAATTTCTCATAGCTTTCGTATAATATCAATAAAAAACGCTTTTAATTTCGTACATTTTACCCAAATGTTAATATAATTTAATATGATTTAATATATTAAATTCTTTAGCTGAAATATACGAGGGTAGTTCCACAATTTTGATTAATAAGCAATAATATAAGTCAGATATGGCCGACTATAAGTCTTTTACTTGTTTGATAAATGTTCGACGGAAAGAACATTAATTCGAAATTTTTGCAATTTTAATTTGAATCTGAATTGAGGTCAAAAACATTCTCGACCGATTCTGTTGGCTCAACAAAAGTTTAAATTATTTTGATCGTAGTTTATCCATAAGCATATATATTTTTTTTGAGAGTTTTATTCGAAAAAATGAAAAATAACAAATTGTTTTGAAGTCGTGTGTAGCAGTGAAAAATGTTTTTTATTAAGCTAAAAAAGGGTTGTTTGTATGTTTACAAACAAAATCGAATAAAATGATTAAAATTTTAATCGAAAAAAGAGTTTAATTTTTTTTTAATCTCCTCAAAGAAGAGTAAAATTAAAGATCATTTGAAAATAGAGATTTTGCTCCGAATTTTTCCATAATCTGCTTATAACCTCCAAAAAACGTGGGAAACATTTGATTTGGAAACCAAAAGAAAAACTCATTTAAAGGCATTGAAATTTCGATGCAGATTGAAAAGTGCTTCCAACTTGTTTTGTAGAAACTAACTCGATTATTTCTTTAACTATTCAATATAAATTGTTGACGCAACAGAGCCTAAAAAATATTTGAATATTTAAGACATCGCCTCCATTGTTTTGATTTCGGGATCCAAGTCCATTTCATTCAATTTTTAGTAGATCTTATTCCCCAACATTGAAGTCATATGAATTAGAAAATGGTTTGATATTTGTACATATCTTGGAAAAGCTTCTTAATGCGATATCTTAGTAGGATCTATTGTAGTATGGTCGCAGTAGCTTATATCTCTTCCAAATTTCAATGGCTATGAAATTTTTTTTATGAATCTATTGTGATTAATATTGGATTTAAAAATTTTTAAATAAAGTTCAACCAAACGTTATCATGTTTTTAAAAATAGCTTGTGTCCGTCTGTCAATTGGTAAATTTCTCATGCCTACAATAAATGTCTGAATTAAATAAAATATTTCCAGATTATTTGTAATTGTTCTAAGCAGTTCCTATTTAATACCAGATTTATCGGTGAAATAATAAAAATGTTATGGAACTTCATTTGATCGTTGGCACAGTGTTTCCAGATAAATTTTTTTTCAAAAAATTCGATAACATTAAGCCATTAGAGAAGTCTTAAAGAGGACTTAAAACAGGAATGAACCTTGAATTTGATGATTTTTGAAAATTTTTTTATCTCTTATAGTTTCAGTGATATTCAAGTTGAAATAATTTTTAACCCATGTTTACCCTTATTTTTTAAATTCAGGGGCTTAATATAAATCCGTAAAGTACCAGATTTCTTCATCTTAAAAATATTAATGTATTAATAATTTTTCTTTTGAAATTTCAATTTTTTATTTTCTTTACGGAAAGGCATGTAAAATCCATATGAATTAGAGGCACAAATCTTCCCTCAAGTCTATTCAAAATTTGTCATTTAAAAGAAATAATAATTTTGTAACTCTATGAAGAAATCATAACTTTTTGGGGTCTTTGATTACTAATATTGTTATATGTTCACTTTTAATTCATTATCAAAAAAGAACAGCTGCCAGTTTTTTAAGCAAAAAAGTTTTACAAATATGTGCTATATTTCATAAAAAATCTAAACATTTAGACTACAAAAGAATAACATTTATGCAAAAATACAAAGGTATAATTTCATAGATACTAAATAATTATGTAAAAAGTGTATAGCTTGACTCAAAATCCTATCCTGAACAATATTGAACCAAATTTTAAACGAAGAAGAAAGGCGTTAAATAATCAGATTAATTAACAGATAATTTTGTTTCAAATTGAAGAATTTTTTTCTAATATACAAAATTATCAAAATTTCGTTTAAAAAAATATTTTATATCAACAGATATTTAGTAAAAACGGCAGTAACGCATTGTAAGTAAAATAATACACAAATTTATTCAATTCTACATAATAAAATTAAGTTATTTTGAATAAAACTTTTATTAATTTAACTATTTTTTCGTCAAATATTTTTTTTATATTTTCTTCTCAATTCTACTCAGTCTTAAATTTCAAAAGAAATTTCACAAATCGCTCTAATAGTACTGTAAATATTCGATAATTAATCCTAATATTTAAGTGTTAATTTATTACAACAATTTAACGTAATTCTTTCCTAAATTCAACTAAAATTTCGTTAATTTATCTTAAGATTGAATGATATTCATTAACATAAAAATTCATTTTCGTCAATTTGAATAATGTTCTTTAATTTGAGGAATTTACCAAAAATTAACGAGAATTTTCGTTATGATAAATAAAGGTTTCGTTGGCTGATATTTTACCTACTACATTTTTGGTTCAGTGTAGGCTTCAAAATTTGAAATAAATCGGTTTATTTCACTCAATTTTTTTATATAAATGTTGTTTTGAGATTTATAAAAAATATTTCGAATTGATGAAATTTAAAATAAAGTTGAAATTAAAAGATTTTAATTATTTAAAAGTTAATATAATTTTCTTATTTTAGTTTAATGAAAATCCATTAATACGTCATTTTAAGACCCGAAGAGGCTAATCTTTTTGTTTTGAGGCTCTAGTCGGAAAATAGATATATTTTGAGAAATGTGAAATAATTTGTGAAGAAATTTAAATTTTCGAAAATATCGATTTAAAATAAATTTGAAAAAGTAAAAAAAATTAAATTCAAATAAATTTCAGATTTTAATATTTTTTCAAATTTAAATAAAATTGCACTCACCTTTTGAATTTTATATATTAATTTTATTAATTATTTTATTTTAATTTTTATAACTTAAAATAATTGAACATTTTTAAAAGATTTTTTAAATTATTTTCTTTCAAAATAAAATTTTAAACATTTGGAAATTATTATCCTTTTTTTCTTAGGCAAATTGTTGCTAAATTTTATTAATTTTATTTTTAATTTAATTAAAACAATTTTTACACTTTTTTTAAATAATTTGTTTTTTTTTTAATAAATATTTTTCTTTTAATTTTAATTTTGAATTTATTAAAAATTTTGATAAAATTCTATATTTAACAAAAATTGAGAAAAAAATCCGACCGATAAGCAATCGACCAACTTCCGCCAACGTATAAATTCAACTAAGCGGATGCTAACGTAACCGGAAACGTATGATGCCACTTGTGGAATGATACAGGAATGCCAACATAATATTTTACTGTAGGCCGGTGGCGAAACAAAAAGCAACAAGTGACGACTTAAACACTTACTAAACTAAACGAACAACATTTTACGAATGAGACAACGGGAAAAACGAATTAACTAACGAACATTTAGTGCTCTTGTGTCAGCCAGCCATCAAGCAACAATAGTCTAAAGCAACAAGTCGAAAAAAAACCGTCATCAATAGTGTTCGTTTTGTTTGTTACTACAACAATTAGTTGTTCGGCTCACGCAGTTCAAAGTTTTCGTTTCGCACAAGATGACATACAAGAGTATAAATAAAATGGGTTGGTCTAACTACCCACATTTGTGCGTGTGAAGGAAGACCTAGAAACGGAAATGGCGCATGCGACAAATTTCCACTTAACTGTTTAAACAAGTTTGTAAGAGTGTGTATTTGTGTGTGAGTGTGCGAATCTTTTTAACTCAAACAATTGAGTGAAATGTTATGAGTGTAATAAAATGCTTTGAGTGATGGTAAAACTGATGTTTCTTATCATTTGAAAAAAGAGCACCCACATGGAATGAAATTTTCTAAAAAATAGAAAAAAGAACATTAATTAGGGAGGATGGTTTATAAAATTACTTACATTGAAGTAGAAAATGATGATAATAATAATGATGATGATGATGATAAACTCAATTGATAGTTTGCACATTGTTCGATATATTTTCTTTGTTGGTTGTTTTGTCTGCAATTCCGTTTTTTAACGTTCATTTCTCCGTTTTTTGTTTATATTTAGATTAAAAACAACAAAAATATATTTATAGTCGTATGATGTCTTTCAATCGTAATCACTGTCATTGTCGTAATGAAGTTGCATTACAAAACATTACATTTCATTACATAAAGTATATCCTTAAACACACATATACACATTTACATACATTTACATGTAGAAGCGATTATAACATATTCCCGTTACAATATTCTAATTTTAAATAATAAATAAGATTTTTTTTGACGTCACTTAAAACGCAAAATTTATAATACAAATTTTTTTAGCTGCCGGAATCTGTATTTTATTAATTTTATTTTGCTTAAAAAAATTATTCAGAAAAGCGAAATTTTTAAATTTCTATAATCAGAATTGATATATAAATATGCGTCTAAAATGGTGCGTTTAAATTTGCCAAATTTGGACTGGAGAAATTATTTTAAATAAAATTAAATTTTATTATATTTAAGGAGTGAGATCGAAAAAATATTTTAATAAAAACCAGTGTATTCAAAAAACCGTTATTTTTAGAAAATCGGTTTTCAAGTTATTCGAAAAAAAATTTTCAAAAAACCGGTGTGAATGCATGGAATGAAAAAATTAATATATTTATTCAGTCATGGCGGAATATATAAAAATAAAGCTGATATTTTAGTTAAAAGTTTAAAATTGGTTTCCATTAAAATTCGGTTAATCGACTGAGAAAAACCGGAATGTTGAATAATTCGAAAATAGAAATTATTCGAAACCGGTCGGATTTCTGAAATGCAAATAAACGGTTAACCGGTTTCGGTTTTTGAATACACTAATAAAAACGAACCATTAAACTAACAATTTTAAATTTTATATATTTCAGTTGAAATTTTAATCGTTAGTGATGAAATTTTAAACCTTTTTTGTAATCCCACCATTAATATTTTTATAGTGCTTTTTGACACTTTATTCGAACAGGTTGTCCATCTCCGCTTAAAATATACTACATTTTTACACATCTTTTTTGAACTCTTCTATTATTTTTGGGGGATTTGCCTTTCTTGCTACAAATACCACGTAATTTTTCTTATATTTTTCTTATACGCCAAGTCAGATCAAAAGTAAGTGGACTCATTATGAAGCTTTATGAACAGAAGCAGCCTTTTTGGTAAACAGTCCTTGATGTAAATTTCGTTTTTTTAGAGTAAATTGTTACAAATGATTGGCTTCTTTTGCTACAACTTCATTTTACTACTTTTGGGTTCTAAACTTTTCTTCAACATTCCCTTGAACATCAGCAACATAAACTTTTTGACCAGGAAGTTGCGAAAAATCTGTCTGCATGCACCTTTCGTAATCCATTGTGCAGCAAGTTTTTTTTTTTGAAAAATTAACTTCAATTTCCGTGCCCTAATTTTGGTCCCTAAATTTTTTTGCAGTATTCATGTCAGGAAGTTTATGAGTCCGGTATGTTTTTAAACCTGCAACAACTTTAAGTTTTCACACCAAATAGTCCGAGTACTGGGCTAACCGGACTACTTTCCTACCGGATGTTTTTGGAAGCTGTTTTAAAATGGTTTCCCTTTTTTTGGTTTAAGAAACATCATGTGAATCATTCCTTCTACCAGAACCAGATTTTCTATCAATAAACAAGTTCTTCCGGTACTGATTAATAACATCGGAAACTGTTTGACGGCAGACCTGAAAGCTCTCTCTAATTTTATATTTAATTATTTTAGGTTAACAATATATTTATATGTTTGAGATTATATTATTTGCATGTTTTAGGAAGGCAACTTTCAAAGTTTCAAAGTTCTAATGCTACACTCCTCTACTTTCACTAAATCAAATTTCAAATTAATCGAATGAGCCCACCAAAATTAACAGATTTTTTTTTAATTCAAAAGTTGGATTTGTTGAATTTTTAATATTCCCCAAAAATTCGTTTTTGATGAAGAGATTATTATTTTTTTAATATGGGTTCTTATATGGGAGCTATAGCAAAATATGAACCGATATTCGCCAACTCAGTTACATGCAATAAAAATAGTTTCAAAAAAGTTTATGCCGAATTTGCATAAAATTAGTATATATTTCAAATTTTATTGAGCTTAAAAGAGTTTTCTGGGAAGGGGTCTTATATGGGAGCTGGATTAAATAATGGCCCAAAGGCAATCTAGTTCATTTGGGTTGATTCTTTCTTCAAAAAAAAATGTATCTAGGAAATTTCCAAAATTTATATTCAAAATTATGATCTTACTGACACTCTGATTTTGGGGTATATCAAAATTTTGCATATTTTAGCCTATAACTTTTTTTCGACTGATTTGATTTTGTTAATTCGATGAATGATTTTAGAAAAGTTTTTCTTAGGAATTTAGAGGTTATCTTTATATCATCTGACAGAAAATATCTTTTAAAAATTAACAAAAATTCAATTCCACCTCTGCTACGTAAAAAAAAATATTTTTTAACTTTGGGGGCTTAAGGTAAAGATCTGGTAAAAATATTTGCCTTAAGGTGATCCGCATTTCAGTTAAGATTCTTTTGAAAACAATTGAAGAAGTAAAAAGTTCAGAGCAAACAAACTGATTTTATTGGGAAAAAACTTTATTTTCACATTTTTTTGGGGAAAAATTGTATTGAAATTTATTTATACAAAAAAAGTTGGCTAAAAATGGGTTAAAAATATATTTTAACCTGTGAACTATACGAAATAGTGAATATTTCTAAAAGATTTACAAAGACTTTTCTTTTAAATGATTGAGTTTTCCAAATTTGGGAAGAAAAATCTGTAATATAAATCAACTTTCTAATACCTGAGTTGTAATAACAATGTTAGTTTAAGATTGCTCCAATATACAGTGGTTCCTAAACGGTTCTAAATTTGCCACTTGATGACTGAATTTAACTCAAATGCAGTGATCGTTAAACCATAATTTTGACTGATTTGGAACATTTAACGCAGCATTACCATGCTGGAATATGCAACCCATTTTTTTAATCCATTAAAGGGAGGAAGGCATTTTCCAGCAATTCGATTTCATTATATTCATTTTTGTTGGAACAAAATTTTGCCAGCTGCAGAAAATACTGCCCAACTACCAATTCCGTAATTACATTTTAACATCCAAACTTCACTAAAATGTATTTTGTTGGAGGATTATATGAGTACTAGATGAAATTATGGACCAACCGCCATATAATTTTGCACATTGATATTACCATACCAATGTATATGTGAAATTATGCCCTACAAAGTAATATTTAAAAGGATCCTGGATGGGACCTATGGAAAGCAATGAACTGGCCCTTGTATAACTTGGTACATCGTTTTAGAATATGAAAGGTATTATTTTTGATAATTTTTTTTTAAAAATCGTTTTATATTGCGACCTATAAACTGTTCACAACGTTTACACGCTTAACCAGCCGGACAGACAGAAGGACAGATGTATGGTACAAGAAAAAATTGAATTTTAGAAATTTAATTTTTTAAAAGATTTTTTATCAAATTATTATACCCTACACCACCGTAGGTGGTTGGCTTGCTAATGTTTGTAACATGTAGAAAAAATTGTGTTACATCCACATTTTAGTATAACATTTGACTCATATTCACTTTCTGAAGCGATTTAACGATGTCCGTTTAAATTATGCGACAGTCAGACCATTGCTTCTCAAATGCTACATACAAGCCCCTTCCAAATATTGCTTTTATGATAAATATAAGAATCGGTTGAAAGCTTCTTCTAGTTCCATATTTTATTCCAATGAAATTCATTTTTAAACGCATAAATTTCACATAAATCGAAGTGTCACAATAATGTACTGCACACTTAAGAATAAATAAGAGTAAATTTTATTCTTCGAGGGTCGTTAATTACAATTTCTTACCAACTATTTATAACCAGTTTTGTGTTTCTTAAAAATTTCAAGAATATTCTCAAGAAAACTTATTTACTGTGAAACAATGTTAAATTAACATTTTTATTCATGAAATCTTTAAATTTTTCTATATTGAATATTGAATTTCCTTTTCATCTGTTCTGTATTTAAGAAATATTTAAAAAATAAAACTTGGTCCATTGCAAGAAAAATTTAAATTTATAAGAAAATTAGAAAAAAAAATGTATATATAACAAGTTCATCAGACATCCTTTTTCCAGTGACTTACAAGACCATGAATATTTATAAAAAAAATTATGTTATGTACTCGTGTATTAATGTTTATATTTACACACATGTATCTATGTGAGATTATATGTCATTGTATTTGTTTGTTTTATAAAATACTACACATATACATATCTATGTATGTACATATAATCATAATCATTATTATCATTATCATTATCGTTATCGTTATCGTTATCGTTATTATGCATGTCTGGTTTATAGACTGACAAACTCACGAAAAAATCTCGCTAAATGTTATAAATCTTCTTATTTTTTCCTTTTGTCGTTTTCGGAACGTCATTTCAATTATGGTTAAGGACGAGGGGATGAACTGAAGAGAGCAACAGTATATTTTAAACATTTTGGAAGAGACACGTGTTGTGTGTTTGCCTTTTCCATTGAAAATTATTGATATTTGGAAAACTTAAAAAAACACAAACACGCAAATAAAAAAGGGCTAAATTAGTCGAAAATAAAAAAAGATTGACACACTTACACAAATGTAAATAGATAATATATCTAAATACACTGAACTTAAAAATGGTAGTACACACAGAAAAAAACATAAAGCGAAATCAATGTTGAACATAGTTAATTTAAGTTTTAATAATTTTTTCACGTTTGTGGTGAAATGATATTGTACATATTAGAATCGTTCGATAATAATATATATGAAATTATCTAACAATATAATTTTTAAATTACTTTTAAGTACTAAAACTTCAAGTGGTAAAAATTCAAGAATATTCTCAAGAAACTATATTTACTGTGAAACAATGTTAAATAACGATATTTTTGTCTATGAAGCAAAATCATAACTGAAATAAAGTTAATTAACTTTACATTGATTTTTTCTGTGTGTAAATTCAACGAAAAAGGATGTAGAATTGAAGAAAAGTAGGTTAAATATCAGCCAACGAAATCTTTATTCATCATAACGAAAATTTTCGTTAATTTTTTGTAAATTGTCAATATGACTATTTGAATTTGTCAAATGCAGTTAATTGAAACAAATATTATTCAATTTGAATAACATTATTATTCAAATTGGCAAAAATAAATTCTTTATATTGATGAATATTATTAGTTTTAAGTACCATATTTAAGTTAAATTTACGAAATTTTAGTTGAATTGACAAAATGTAAGACGGATAGGATCAGAGGTTAAGTTGCCCCCATACAAAGCAAATATTGATTATCGAGTATCTATAGATCTACGATAATTTGGTTCCCAATTACATTTTTTAATTCACGTCGATTTGTGATTTGTGAAATTCCTTTCGAGTTCAAGGACTGAGGAGAATTTGTGTGCAAAAATTCTTCAATTTGCAGAAAAATTATGTTAATTAGAACAAAAATCTGTTTGTTTAATATTTTTTTGTCGTTAAAGTTCTATAAAAATTTTTCGTTATTGTTACCTAAGATATTTGGTTCAGTGTATGTATGTATTTGAAGTTGTATAAATATTAGGAAGGTTTCACTGCTGGTTGCATAAGAATTAAATGGTAAAAATATTATTTTGCGAAAGTTCTTTGCAATTTTTCAATAAAGAAAAATATAACTTTCAAAAATTTTCTCTTAAGTATCAGAATTTTTATCTTCAATAAACTTCCATTTAAAGCAGATTTTTGGACTCCTGCTAATATGTAAATTACATATGTATATTATCAATTATATCTTACTTTATTTGCATCTGTATGTGTAAGTAGTTGCAGACTTTTGTAATAATAGTCTCACACTCATTCACCCACTCACTCACTCATTAAATGATAGTGATGATAAGAAAGAGATATCGTTATCACAATTATTGTTACTATTTATTATCATAATGATAGAGTTGTTATTGTTGCTGTTGTCTATTAATTTTTAGTTTATTTCAAAATTTATTTATCTTCAGTTTTCCCCATATAATTTCTATTATCAATTTGATAAAATGACAATACTGTCATGAGAGAAAAAATACACGCAGAGATAAAATATGTTTGCGGTAACCATAAACCAGAGGTAATATACTATTGTCTTTATATATTGTTACCGTAACTAAAAATTTGTTTATTCGCATTATGATTTTGCATTAATAAAAATAGTTATTGTTATCGCCACTAAAAATATTGTTATTCCAATAAAAATATTGTTATCGCCACTAAAGTTGTTATTATCGTCACTAAAGTTTTTGTTATCGCAACTAAAATAATTATTATTCCAATAAAAAATATGTCAAATGACATTTCTCTGCGTGTAGTAATCGAAAATAGAAAATTCACATTAATACGTCACTCTCATTTGTGTTACATATTTTTATCGAAAATTCTTCAGGCATCAGAATTAAGTTTAACCCACAAAAATACTGAGCTTATTCTGTTCCTAACAAAGACGAACACCTCTAGGTTCAGACAATCTCTGTTAAAGAATTGAAAGTTTTGATTTTCAGAAAAAATATAAAAAAATTTCTGGAGCAAAATCCTTATTGACTGGCCAATGGAGAGAATAGCATTCATCGGAAATTATTTTGATTTTCAACATGTAATAAATTGTTTGAGTTTGAAGCTAGAAAGGATGCTGTGCCGAGTTTAGCACTTCCATTTGCATTTGATATTCGTACCATAAAATTCTGTTTTGAATTTCTTTACATAAATAAATTTCTGATTTCCTCTGAAGTAAGACGTATTTGGGTAATGAATGCGATGTAAAACACACGTCCATGTACCCTAATTCAGTAAATAATTTTATGAATTTGAAGTAAAAATTGAAACATATATACAGTTGTGGTCAAAATAATAGCACAACTCACATGTTACATCTTCGATGCTGATTTGCGTACTTGTTCATAAATATTTTTTTATATACAACTTTGTAGTCCCGCAATTCAAAGTAAAATCTCTAAGAAAATGGATGCATTTGATTATAATGACAAAATATCAGATTGGGACCTCACAAAATAATAGCACCATTTTTATTACATTTGTTAAAAAACATAGGAGGTCCAAACAATTGTTGTAACATTAAGTGTAAAAGTGTGTAAAGTTGCTTCTGTAATGTCACTTTCTAAAAAAGAGAACTCATTAAAAAGCATGGTTCTTATGAAAAAACTTATGCCGAAATGATTAGAAAGACCATAACCAACAAATTAATTAGTAGTGGTTCATCGCATGAAACTGTATCAGAAGGCTTAGGGAATATAATTTAAGAGTCAATAGACCATGAAAAGCCCCACTTAACTGCTCCGCATGTCTTAAATAGATTAGAGTTTGCTAAAACTTACTTAGTTTGGTATATTAAAAAGGGGGAGTAGTATTCTGTGGATCAATAAATAAGGAGGACTCTTAGCAAGGAATATAATAAAAAAAATACGGCTCTAGTGTTATGATATGGAGGAGCTTTTCGTATGGTGTTGGTCCTATTTGCCGTATTAAAACTATTATGGATGTGGAAGAATATATGAATATATTAGACGAATTAATGCTACCACATGCATCTGAAGAAATGCCCCTGATTGGGGCTATGGAACAAGACAACGCCCTAAAACATAGCAGCAAAATAGCTAAAAATTGATTTCAGAATAAAAGAGTCACTGTAATGAAATATCCTCCCCAGTCTTCCGATGTAAATCAAATCGATGATTTGTATGCATTCGTATAAAAAAGGATCGGTAAGTAAACCGACCAATAATAGCAAGCATTGGACCACTATAGAGTGGGCATGGAACCCTATTGTCCTGGAAAGGTACCAGAATAGAATAAATTCAATGGGAAGGCGATGTTCGGCTGTTATTACAAAAAAAATTATTCAAATATCTTTTATGACTTATTAAAGAAGACGTACGTATGTGGTGCTATTATTTTGACCACAGCTGTAAAAAAATAAAAAAAATTGCGTTTTCTCTTAAAATACTGCGATCACTGTGACTGTTTTAAAGAAGAGTGATTAAAAATCACTTTCACTGGGAACGACGTTATTCAAAAATCACTGTATCGCTTATCTCTAGAGATCAACACTTAAAATAGCCTTGATGACTGACTGATATACAGTGTTTCAAATGAAAAATGAAATGGAAATAAATCTTTAACTTCCGAATAGTTAATTCGATTTTAATGAAATTTCACATAGGCGTAGTAGAAGTTCACCAGTTACATGAGAGACTGAGTAAAAATATTATATGAATTCCAGGAATGTCAATTACTTTGAATATCAGGGTGCCAGTAAAAGACAGAGAGACGGGAATAACTAAATCGAATTGAAATGACAAAGTATATGTAACCTCTTCATCACTTGTGACGTTGGAGGTTTTTATATATATACATCTTTATATACTTCATCATAAAAACAAATATAGATGTTGATATTATGAAAAATCTGCTTCGGAATTGATGTATCGGGTCGACCTTACTTTACATATTACTTTTAACATTTGAGTCCACTTAAATCACAAGTTCTCATGGAAACTAATTTATTTGCTTTTGAATGTATCTCAATGACTTAAAGAATAAGGAAATCTCCTTCAATGGTTATGCAAGTTTTCTTTATATACTTCATCATAAAAAGTTATAGACAAAACAATGCATAAAATAGATGGTAAATAGGTTAAAATCTGGAAGATGATTTTAAGTTTTATTAGTTACAAAATTTTCTTAAATTTTTTCTCACTTTAAATAAAATATTTCTTTAATTGTGTATATCGAAATATGGAAGTAATAACCTTCTTAATTCGAATATTTCAAACATAAATTTATTATTCAACATTTTGGTTCTTATGCAAACAATTCAGATCTTCATTCCACCCACAATTCTTCTATTGACTTCAAACTCATGTCAAATGGATACGAAACAAATAACATTTTATAAAAATTCAACAAAAAGTATAAATATTAAAGTGGTGAATAGAGGGGTGGGTGGATGAATGGATGGTGGGGTATATATTATGTAAATACTCATGCTTAAAATGACATCATTTGGAAAATTTATTTTGTAACAAGTTGTCGAGAACAATGATCGGTTTAATATGTTAGACCAAACACTCACCCGATAATAAACTACTAAAATATAACAACAACTTAACTCAACTTAACTTACTTACTTGCGATGAGGATTTTGTATTGAAGAAGCAACCACAGGAATCGTATTCGATTGCTCTTACTTCTTTCAAAAAAAAAAGGAATCCGAGTCATAATGTTGTTTACAAATGATTGTTTAACATGCAATAAAAATTTATTTACATACACGTAGAGAAATTATTGAGGATTTCAATGGGGAAGAATCAATTAAATTTTTTTAATTACGTTTGGTTCTTAACGTTTATCGGAATAAGCTATGCAAAAAAAGAAGGTGCGGAAATTATGTAATGACTTGATTTCGTCTTTTGAATCGATTGAATTTTAAGAGTGTGAAAATTAAAATCTTTATTAGAAATTTGAATAAATAATATTTGCTGAGCTACTGCGACTTGAAAGTGCTTTGGTCACCCTTTTTCGAACAACATTAATGTTTTCAGCAAGATGAAGTAGAGGACTGGTGTCTTTCCATTACCTACAGTCAGGATTTTAATTGCACTTTTTACATAATCAGTCTATAATCGATAAAAACTTGGCAAACTTGGATGTTATCTCCTATTTCTCACACCAATTACATCCTATAAACTGTTATGATTTTGAGTGAGATTCTCATACACATCAATATAATCAAAAGAAATATTGCGGTTTAGTGATTCAAAAGCACTTTAACAATTGTTTCACAACAATATCACACCCATCCTGAAAGTCCCAAAGGATTGACTATCAGATGATTTGTGTAGATTATGTATATAATTGGAGATTTATTTCTCTTATGATTGGTAAATGATGTTAAATTTATTCTCCAACATGTAATTCACAAACCTACTAAATTCGTAGAAGTTGGACATTCGCTGAATGTACTTGGACATAGTGATCCGCAGATACTTCAACTTATTGCACCTCTTTTTGCATTTTCAAGGGTCTTTTCGATAATCCAAATCTATTCGTCAGCTCGTAAAACATATCGTACGTATATTATTTAAGTAGTGACATATGCATGATGAGTATTCATTTTTTGTGTCCGCTTTCATTCCGGCTATCGCAACATTTGTTAATTAATTATCAAGTGTAAGACGTTGGGCTCACGTCTTGTCAAATATTTTTGTCATTTTGTGCTGATGAGATCATCTGTTCCAAATGGTTGTTTTTCATTGAATGCTTTCTTCCAACGATCTAATTGCCTCGTACACAGGTCAGCTAAGAAACGCAGTTCTAAATCCAACAAATACAGATATTGATATTATGAAAAATTTGCTTCGGAACTGATGTATCGGGTCGACCTTACTTTACATATTACTTTTAACATTTGAGTCCACTTAAATCACAAGTTCTCATGGAAACTAATTTATTTGCTTTTGAATGTATCTCAATGACTTAAAGAATAAGGAAATCTCTTTCAATGGTTATGCAAGTTTTTCTTTCCTTTGAAAACAATCTTCATTGCGTAATATTTGACGTTTTAGATTCGTTAAGGTCCTAAAACAAAGGATTCACACGTCTTTATAGTTGGTAACTGTTGAACGTTAGATTCTGCCAACAAACTTTAGATTTCAATAGCCGTTTTCTTCTAATGAAGGAAAGTGATCAGACTTTCCTACAAAACATTTTGACCTGCGTCAAATACTGATTTATAATGAAAGATATTAACCCTTCAAAATACCAGATTTGTTATAGTTAAGGCCTATTAAAATTATTAATTTTTCGTTCTTTACAAAGTTTTATGAATAATTTTATTAATATTTTTACTAAAATTCTCTATAATTTCCGTTCTTTTATTCTAAGTGTATCCAGCCCTCCGAACAATAACGCAATAACAATAATAATAAAAAATAGAATCTCAAGAAAAATAAACCGAAATCTTAACCAACAAATATTTACATAATGGCCTTCGTCAAGCTTTTGCATACAAGTTGGTTAGCAATCAGGTGGAAGAATGGGGTGGGGGGTAGAGGAGGGAAACCAAGGATGCTACAAAACATTGTCACTGACGCACAGCAAACGGAATGATTAAAAAAAGGGAAAGAATTTATCATTTTATTAAACCAATAAATCTATGAATGTTGCATATTACTTTTTGTGGTTGTGGCATTTTGTGATTTGAGATTTTAAATTATTTTAGTTTCTTTCTGTTGCACATCTCAATAGAGAATCTTTTATTTATCAATTTGTATTTGGCACTATCTCACCACTTGTATGACTCCCTTCACTTATGTAACTAAGGAATCATTTCATTTGAATCTTGCAGATTGTCCCTTTTGCTATTCAGTTTGCATCTTCATTGACAACCATTGACTGGATTTGAAAAGGGGATTGGAATGATTATAAATGTTTTTGAGTGTTGAATCTTCTGATTTCGATTGTTTAAATATTTATCAGTTCGAAAATGTTAAATTGATGTTTTTGTTGTTGTCATTTAAATTTGTTTATTTAACACAGAAAAGAACTTGTTGCATCGATATGTTGCATCATTAATAGTATTTGCACATACCGTAATATTACGTTGGGATTTCATTAAGGATTTTAGAAGAGATATTAAGTAACTCTTAGAGGTTCCAAGTCAACTCAAAAACAGCTAAAATCCTAAAAGCCTTTACTTCTTCTCAACACTTTCCATTTCCGAATCAATCTGCCTTTTTCAAGTATGCGGTATTCTCTTTTATTGTCTTACAGGTAATTTCTATATAAATTCTAGCGACTAGCGAAATTACTCCTTATTTCAATGTCTAGTATATCTTCCTTTAGTTTGACAGCGTTCCAAATACAAAGGTAGTTTTTATAATTTCATTAAAAATTACACTTTTATCACGTAGTGATAAAGACGGTGATTTCGAAGTTGGGTTTAAATGGAAATTTGTTCAGGGCTTTCATTAAACGATTGTCCGATCCTTAAAAGATAACATAACTAGCTGACGTCATTGTTTACTATGGGAACAAAAGGGATTTATATAGCATGGGAATAGTATAACTAGAGCGGGATGGTATTTAAGTGGTGCCTTAGTGGATCATCAAACTTTAGGAAGGTTGGGTGATTTTACACTTCAATTTTTTGTTATAAGAAATAAGATAAATCTGACCCCGGTTTGTAGATAGACATACAACTGTTGACAGTTTTTGGAACAGATGGCTGTTTGCTCTTTGACTCGATTTCGTAGTTTCTGGTTACTGCTGTTTACGTCCTGGTGCATATCCTGTCATTTTTCCTCGCCACCTGTCATGCTACGTTGTTGTGTTTACTATTTGTTACATTCGTCTTGTCCAATTCTGGTGTCACATTATGTGACCGAAACCGTATAATGTCTGTATAATGTGAGTGTTGAAATTCTTGCTCTAATTATTGATGTATATTGGTAGGTGGAGCGATGGATCATTCTGGTACCATGGATAGGATTCATGTGTCATAAGTACTAATAGTTATGGTGTAGCCCTTTAGAAAGCATCGTGGTGGCTGTGAGGTAGACCCAAATCACGGGAAGAGTCTTGAACTTTAGGCTCGGTATGGAATTCCATTTTCAACCGGATGCCGTGCCACAAAATGTTAAGAATTTAGATAGACTCCGCTCATAACGATGACGGAAGTCATGCCCAAATTCATTTCTTCGAATTGAAAATTATGTGTAGCAATCTCTTGTATATCATTGGAATACGAAGACAAGTACTTTCGTTAAATTTTTCATCGTTGTTCCTTCTTTATAGATTCATTTGATTATTAATTACATGTAACAGTGTAATTCCACGATTATTATTAGGGTATTTCCGTGAAGCACTCAGTATTTCAGAATGACTATACAATTAGAAGTATTAGAGTTAAACAAGCTTTCGACATTGTCCAATCATAATCTCTTATCCTGACGTTCACTTCGTTTGACCGCCTTTCCTACAGTTGCAAACCTTGTTTTTATAATGTGGTTAACACTATAGCTTAGCACTACGCGTTAGAGCTTTGTACTATTACATGCTTCGTTTCTTCGACAGATATCATTAGAGATACACTCTATTTGTACACGTTGTTTGTCTTACCCTTACAATCGTCTTTACCCTTTTCCAATGAAGTTGTTTACCTTCCCGAAAGACCCTAAAAACATTCTCCAAGGCCTCGATTTATGCTGCAAGTTTTATTCGTAATTGTGTTCCACGCCAGTGTCTTTATGAAGATATATAGTGCCATAAGAAGGTTGCCATTTTCAGATCTACGACCAAGTGCGTGGATAATAGTGACCCACCTAACTCTGAATTATTCGTCTAACACCTGTCATAAGAAAATAGTCGTTTTCATATCTACGACCAATTGCTTGGATACTCATTATTACTATTATCAGTGCCAATTTGGACATGGAAATCTCTCAGTGATTGTATCATTGGACTGTTTAATGGTAGTAAGTAGTATTGTAAGCCCGAATGCGAAAACTTTTTTATAAGTGTCCATGTCGCCTCTTAGAATCACACACCAGTCGACCTCAGAACGATGTCTGATTTTTCGTGAGTATAACGGTGTATGAAAATTAATCGAAATCACCAAAAATATATCCAAATTAATAAAAGAATAACTTGAAAAGATTTCACAATAAGCAAGAAAATCTAAGCGTTAAGGTTTTTTTTAAAGGTTAATCTTCATCCCACCCTGTGGTATGAAATCTTTCACACTTTACTCAATTTATATATTCAAATTACATCAAATATAGAGTTCCTTTCAACATTTTAATCATTTAATAGAAACAGAACTGAAACTTAATTCCACCCTAATTGGTTGCACAATAAAAATCCAACCTTTAGGTCATAAAAACAATAAATACTTAACACTCTTTATAGACAATGAAAAAAAACTGTATTAACAGTTGATTTAAAACATTGACACATTTAATTCAATCATTTGAGATTCCTGTACGAGCACGAGGATGAAGGAATTAAGGAAGCGTAACAGTGACATACAGTTATAAACGATTTTATGTAGAAAATATGTGGGAATAATAGAACGTGTTTAGCATAAATTAACTTTAACTCACCAGAGTATTCCAATATTTTCCTTATTTCTTACTAATAAGGTTATAAATGAAATTTAATCATTCACTTTTTTCGCTTGAAGCTTTGACAAAATATGTTAAAATATATATGTTCATATTAATCTGCCTCATTCTGGAAAGATCTATTTATTTAGATGATAATATTATAAACCACATGATTTTGAAGTTATACAAACGGTCTTAGAAACTTTATAACTACTTTTTCCGGAACTACTTTTAATGTCTGAGTATTTCAACCGTTCAGAACTTTGGAAGTTACGTAAAACGTGTTTTAAATTCTGTTCTTTCTTACTGTTTCGCTCGCAGTATCTTTATATTCATTCGATCCTCCTATCAATCAATTCCGGAGAAGACAGTTATACAGCAAAGTCTCCGCCTTGAATCTTATTACATGTCAGTGATGATAATTTTTAATATTTTAAATATTGAGATCAGAGTTTTAAGGACAATGAATATTGATTGCTGAACCACGCAAAACAATTTTAAGAGCGCACAATCAAATGATACTGGAAAGTTAGCGATTTAAACCGACATAAATTCAAAGCAAAACTCTTTTTGCAGAATCGAATTATATCAATAATTATAATTATGTCATGATATTTGTTCTTCTGCACGAAGCATCCGGGACGTGCAACATATCATCTCAATCATCCAGAATCGTAAAATTGTCATACTGGTCGTTTGTTGTTGTAGTATAATCAAGGCTTTAAATGTGAGGATAATGTTGATATAGGATGAAATCCTATAGTCCAGTTGGATTCATAAATTAATTATGGCTTTATGATTCGGACTCAAAACTCTCTAAAACTCTCTCTGTAAAATTTTATTGGAAACTAACCTGTCGCGTGGAACTTACAGATTTATTTACATTGTGCATTCCAAAAAGCCTGAGTTCTTATTGGTTTTTTTATAGATACGCCAATTTTCGAAACATTTTTCGTTTTTCTGTGGTATTGCAAACACCTCACATTATTAACTCTTGTACCAGGTCACCTAACCAATAAATTACCTAAATGAAACCGATTATTAAGTTTTACATCAACTTTTTAGGATGTATTAATGACCATATTTTCATCAGGAACACATCCATATTATTACATTTTCACTTCTTTTGGCGTATTTAAATGAGACAATCATCGCCCTCCTACTCTCCTATTTCGCTGGGAACCATCGATAATCACTTATATACACTACACTTAATTCGCATCAGGTATTATAAGAGAAAATCTCATTTCGAAACAAGGTTTGGAATTGCAATAGTTGATAAGTACCAACTACACAGAGATCTAGTATGCGGAATTGCCAATAATCCTATCAATTCCACGGATAACCAGCAAAAATTCTTACAGTAGAATTAAAGGCTGTCTGTTGACTCATTCAGTGCAGAGGCAGCCAAAGTAATATCATCGACTGCAGTTTATCTGTTATGAGGTTAATCATCGACCTCAAGACCTTTAAGAAAATCATCTGATGAACATTCTTATCCATCGCACTCCATTTCACTAGTATTTCACTATATAGTATCACTTAATCACTTAGGATTTAATACCATACATCCAATAGCCTTTTAATGGGAGTAGGTAGCTACAACGGTCTTATCACCCTCATCCGTATAGTCTCGACGGCTTAGTCAATTAGTATTTAAGACTACGTATCCAATAACGTTCTTACAGGAGTGGTAGCTTTAACTGTCTTTGATATTGAGAACAATGCCCAGTTATTTGGCTCTACTATATAGCCCCAATGAAATCCCATTAAATCGTGGAATGATGCAGCCATCAACCTTGTATTTCCTGATGAAGATAAGCAATTCCAAGTGTTTGCTGAAACCACCATCGCAACATCGTCTGCATATACGGCTATGAGAATCCTAATGATTTCAAGGCCTTTTATGGTAATATTAAAAAAATCAGACAGAATCATTATTATCTGGTGAAAGTGATCTTCGGTCTCTGTTTAATTAAGCTAATTTCTAGGTTTCACATATGGAAATTTGGCTTTTGCACCTTTGGAAAACGATATTTGACTTATGGTCTTGAATAGGGGAGATTTTCTTACGTTCAAAAAATTATTTTATTATTGCAATTGTTTACTTTTATTTTTAAATTATGGTATTGTGTGTTCCATAAATGCTTATAAATCAAGACACTTCCATCATCACCACCACCACCTCCACCGCTCTATAACAAACGAATAGAAAATATTAGAAAAAAAAACACCCGCGGTTATTTAAAATTCTGACAAAGATTGCCTGTGCTGTGAATAAAATTAAGAAAATTTTTTAAAATCTTTGGAAAAATAATAATCAAGATATATAAAATAACTTGTTGTTACATTTTCCATTATCCTCGTTCGTCTTCTTAGTGGTATTTATGCTTCTTTATGGATTCACTTTATTTAAACTCTGCTCGTTCTCTTACTATAACCCACAATTTGTGCCCATGACAACGTGACAACACTTGTCAAGTGTCAATAGCAATATGTCAACCCAATTGCATGCTGATCACAACCCACAGTACCTTTAAGCTGCTGAATTTCACCAGAATAAATAAAAAATATGAAAATCCGCTTGTAAAGAAAACAAATTTTATACCAAAAGATTTGTAATAAAACAGTTTCATCTATTTATTCATTCCTTTACTCATTCATTTTAATAACGTAATAATGTTTGCCTTTTGGCCAACTTGACTCACTCACTCACTTAATCACTCAATCACTACATGACAAACTGTTGAATGTCGAAAAAGTAAGAAAATTCGACTTGATTGTGTAAATTATAGAGATTTACTTTCTTGCGTTTACTCAATGAATTGGCCCCATTTTGGCTCTTTGTCTGCCCTCAAGGTTTTCTGTCACAAGATTGTAAATAAATAAATAAATATTCAGTCACTTGTAAGAACTTATTATTTTTATTTTTTCTCTTCTTTTTTTCTCTTTTTGTTTATTTTCAATAAAATCCTTGTAGTTTAAATTTTTGGCCATAAGTAGACAGTTTACATGTGTTCCAATTTTTATGTCTGTGGGTCAAATTGTTTGTATGTGTGAATAAATAAATATTCGTATTTGTGATGTTCTCATCAGTTCTATGTAAATATCGGAAATATTGATTTTATTATGAATATAAATGAATAAATTTTCATTCAACACTAGATTTTTGATAAATGGTTGTGAATGCCTTTCCGGTGCATGGTGGGACGGAATAAAGGTTTTTGAAAAATAAAGAAACAAACTGTTTTCTTGAGTGAAACATATCTATGTCATTCCATTTTCGATTCTCTTGGAATGGAATATGCATGCCACCTAGTAAATTTCATGAAGCGTCTTTTAATCTTAATTAAATTTTAGAATGTTACATTAGGTCATGCATCCAAAGCCAATTTTTGAAACAAACTAAGTACATAATAGTCAGATGTAGCGTGATTCTTTACAAGGTGAAAGTGACAAATTTGTTCACTGTTTTCCAAATTGCTTGTGATCGGTCCTACAAAATTAGGACAAACCTTGACATTATGGAAGTTTATGTTGTTTTTGAGTTTGTCTCAGATATCTGTCTGAAATTTTTTTGCTGCTAAACCCAAAATGTTTTCACGTTTATCTTTGTTTTCTCATTCTGCCCTCTATGAGTCTCGTAATAGAGATTCAAATCTTTTATCTAAAACTAAATCTATTTTTCATTTGCGAGAGTATAATGAGGAGTGCGGTCCTCACTTTAGAGAGAGCTCTACTAAGCCTTGAGCCTTATTTCTCTACAACTAGAAGTCTTGCAAGAGGGCGTGGATGGTTCTGCAATTTCATGATGTATATTCCCTAAATTTACGTAAATCTTTTTTTCTAATTGAATTCCTCTGTATATACCGACACTCATGTTACTGGTCATTTTCCACAATTGAATGCCATAAGTCCAGATTGATTTTAATACGGTATTATACAGGACGACTTAATTGTTAAGGCTTAGTAAGGAATGACTGTGAATGCTAGACGATTATCTTTTAAAAAGAATATAATTTTGCTCTGTTAGAATTTCTCGAATACTTTCGGCGAACATGGTCTTAATAGGTCTGTATTACAAGATCATAGCCAGGTGAATTTATTACGTGAGTATTTTCCTGACGATTGCACAAGAATATAAATATCGTTGTGATGGTGAAAAAACTGACAGATGGAAAAGATGTGTTGAAAATAATTTTGAAACTTTTGGAGCGGTGGAGATTTCTTAATGAAATGGTCAAAACTAAAGTGTTTTCGAGTTGATTTGGTGGAAGACAGATTCAATGCGATTGATATTTTTGGAATCTCTGTTTAGCAGTACTTTACCTATGTACCTTCTTCCTTATTTTTTTGAAATACGTGTCGCTAAGATACGAATTCTTGTCAGTGACTTTGGAAAATTGCTTCAAACACTTTTAAGAATACAGTTTGATTTGAAGTCGATTTATTTTATTAAACTATTAAGCAGTAATCAATAAACCAAACCGACCGACTATAACTTTCGTCCTTTTTAATTTAATAGATTTGATGTACTACTTTGATGAATATAATCTTAATCCCAATAGTGATTTAGATGATTTTTTCTTAGTTTTTGCACCATTGTGTATTATCACAAATTTGTGGAAATATAAACTATTTTAAAGAGGTTCCATAAACATTTAGTGTAAAGGATTTTAGGCTACAAGATTTTTCGATTTGATTTACTTTTTTTTTTACAAATTATTTGTATACCCTCCACCACAAGTACTAAGGTAAATACCACGAAAAATGGTGTAGAATTGAAGAAAAGTAGGTTATATATCAGTCAACGAGACCTTTATTCATCATAACGAAGATTTTCGTTAATATTTGGCAAAAATTTGTCAATACGAATTTTTGAATTCGTTAATAAAAATGCAGTTAATTTGAAAAAAATATTATTCAATTCGAATAAAACACTATTCAAATTGACAAAAATAAATTCTTTATATTGATGAAAATAATTCAATTTAAATACCATATTAAAGTATTTTTTTTAATTTTAGTTGAATTACGAAAAGAATTACGTTAAATTTCTTTGATAAAATATTTCATGAAAAATACCAATATGAACAAGGGAAGGAGTACTCCCCACACAAAGCAGATATTGATTATAGAATATATTAAGAACTGTTACAGCGATAATTTTCGAATTTGTTCCCAATGACTTCCACAAGGAACTATTTTACTGGACAAAATGTAAGACGGATAGGATCAGGGGCAAAAGTAGCCCACATACAAATCAAATACTGATTGTCGAATATCTAAAGACCTACTACAGTGAGAATTTGGTCCCAATTACTTCTTTTAATAAACGTCGATTTGTGAAATTTCTTTCGAGATCTAAGACAAATTTTATTGATTAAATTTTTTTAGTATATTTGAAAAAAAATTTCTTAAATTTGAAGATAAATTCTGATAATTAGAATAAAAATCTAATTATTTAACACCTTTTTTTCGTTAAAGTTCTACGAAAAATTTCGGTAAATATTACCTACGACATTTGGCTCAGTTTACACGTTCACACAGAGCTTAATAAAATTTCAGTCGATTATTTATTTACATTTATTTAACTGCCAGTCCAATCCTATTTCTCTTAGTCCAGAAGACCTATGGACTCATCATCAAGTTTTGGCACAACTTCTTGCCCAGGACTTAAACCAGAACATGAAACTAAATAGTTAAATAACTTGAATTTTACAGCAGTTACAACAACAAGCGTTATTTGTTTCAACATCGTTCCAAAAATCAAATCGGATTTGATACATCCCTAAATCAGTGTGCTACATAGAACGTAATTTTAAAGATGATTTTCAGAAATTTGTTTCATAACTTTTAATTTCGTTCAGACAAAACACAAAAAATTAATTATGCTGAAACCTTTATTTGAACTAGTTTTCACATAAAGGTCTCGGAATTGGGTTTTAAGCTGATAAAATATTGACCTTTTCTATGTATGTAACTAATTTGACAAATATAGGTATATGATTCGTTATAGAACAATTAGTTTTCTATCAACAAATACGACAAATATAACATTATACTTCCAAACTTCTAGATAATTACATTTGGCTGTACATCCAACATAGGGATTCCGAAAATGTTTCTAAAATCTAAGTGGAGGAAAGTACAAAAAGATTCATTACAGGCGAATTTAGCATTTATACTTTATACTTTATCGATCATTTTTTAGTTATCCAGGAGGTCTTTGATAATTAATTTTGGATTTTGTTGGAGTTGTCGTTCTCCCTGAAATTTTTTTAACATTAAAGAATTTTTCAATATTTTTATGCTATTTTCTAGCTAAGACTCGGTGCGCTTTGCCACTCATATAAAGTGGGTGATGCCCCTCCCTGCGGCCCTTTCCGTCCTACATTTTGGGCAGTAAAAAAGATCCTTGGGAATGTAATTGGAACCAATTTAATCAATATGTTCTTGGTACAACTCTTCCTTATCTCTTCCCTTTATCTTATCCGTCCTGCATTTGTTCTAGTAAAACAGTTCTTTTAAGAAGTGATTTAACCAAATTTGAAAATTTTTGATGTTATAGTTCTTTAGATATTCGATGATCAAAATTTTACTCTGTATGGAGGCTACTTATCCCCCTGATTCTATCCATTTTACATTTTGTCTCTTAAAAAAGTTCCCAAAAAATTTTTTAGGGCCAAATTTTTTAATTCGATATTCAATAATTAATATTAGCTTTGTAGGGGAGGGTACCTCTTTTCCTGATCCTATCCGTCTCATATTTTGCCCCGTAAAATGTTTCTTGAAAAAGTAATTGGGACCAAAGTTTAAAATTCTTGAAGAAATGGTTCTTTAGATACTCGATATATATGCTTTGTTTGGGGGTACCTCTCCTCCGTTTTCTATCGAAATTTTTTAAAGCCTATGTTACTTGGGGATCATTCTGTGGAAATTTCAGCTCCAGTAGTTTAGCTGTCTAGAAGTCCCAAACAAACAAACACAGATTCATTTTTATATATACAGATACAAAAGAATTTAATTATAAATATAAATTTTATATAGATTCCGCTTTTGTGATTGATTACATCGCGATAAATATTTTAAGATATTCATGATAATACAGATAACAATCAGCTCACGCTTGACAGGGGTAAAAAAGGGTTGTATATATTTGTTCACTCCATAAACGACTAAAATGTGATTATAAAAATGTGAAAAATAATAAGTTTTTAATATATTTTCATCACATCATTTCACTTCAATACAAATCGCTTCAATAGAGTTTTATTCACTTTGGTTTTTCCGATTTCTGTTTTCTGTTTTCACCTTCAAAGGTGAATTATATGATAGACACGTATAATTATGGTCTATTGGTTTTTATTGGTAACAAAAATATCAGATAAAGATTAAGTTTTATCATTTATATGCAAATATTTGTAACACAAGTCACCAACTTTATAATCAACTTTTTTCTTCCTCTTTTTTTTCATTATTTTTATCATAAAAAAATAATTTATCTTTCTTTTTCTAACAAATTCATTGTAAAAGGGAATTATAATTTTCTAACGTCAGTTGATTTTTATTTGAATCGAATTTTACATAAAAAAATTCCAAATATTTAAATAAAAAAATAGAAAAAAATTACATTAATTAAACTTTACATAAGATTAATTAAACTTAAAAATAAAAAATTATTACATTAATTAAACTTCATTACAAAAAAAAGAAATATATGTTGTAGGTCAAGCCCGACTATCTAAAATAGAGAGTCAAAAATAGAGGTCACGAAAAATTAATGAACGACCCTCGTATGATTTGATTTTTTGATTTATTATTAAGTGTGTAGTACATAATTGTGACACTAAGATTTATATTAAATTTTTGTGTTTTAAATAATTTTTTCTGGGGAGTTATATGGGGGCTACAAGAAATTGTGTACCGACTTTCGTATAACTTTGTACATCGAGTTTTGCTTATATTTATCTTAATTTGACTAATTATTATTACAATACCAACGTATATGTCAGATTTTTTGCCCTTAAAAGTGATATTTTGAAAGGAGTTTGTATGGGACCTATAAAAAATAATGAAACAACCTTAATTTTTGAATATCATAAGACTTACTTGGGCCAAATTTCGTTTTAATCGCTGTTGTGACCTTAAAATCCCATTCCGGAAATAACATTTGTATGGGAGGTACCTGAAAATTGCCAATTTCAATAGGCTTAATTCTTATGACAAAATAATAATATAAATAAAATTTCATTGCGATATTTCAAAAATTACGACACTCTGCCGGACAGACACACGGACGGTCGGATTCTATGTCGAACTGTATACTTAAAGGTGGGTGTAACACCATATTTTCTGCATGTTACAAACATCAGCACAAACGCATAATACCCCAACCACTTTCAGTGTTGTAGGGTGTAAATGTTATTTTTATGTAAATTTTTAATTGTGTAATTTGGTCGTTTTTACGATAATGAGTAAAATTGTAATAATATTTGAATGCCGTTATGTAATATCAGAATTAATAAGTTGAATTGTCAAAATGTGATGTATTTAAGTTAAAATATTTTTTTTTTGAAAAATTTATAGTATTTTAATACCCTCCACCACTACAAAAGCACAGTGTGTCAGAATCGTTTAGTTTTGTTTTTTTTAATAATTCTATGTCTTTTGAACGGTGATAAGGTGATGGGTACATTAACTTTGTCATTATGTTTGTAACGGCAAGAAGGAAGCCCGAAGACCTCAAAAATTATAAAATTTGTGACTTTGCATCAGTAGTGGATGAAGAATCATTCATATATAAGAGATGATTTTAACACAAATACATATATTATGTCAGTTATGTAATTTATTTATTTTTTCCACAAATTCGCCGTTATTCCGGTTGCAAAATGTTAGTTATTTACCTTACATTGCAGATTTTTTGTATTCGTTTGCAAAATTGGTCTAAAACTATGGGTTCTCTCATGAATTCCAAGAAATATGTCTCTTTAACCAAATTAAATTACATCTCCTGAAAAAAAAATTATTTTTTTGAGTTATGACTTCCTTGCAGCAAATGATTGATATATTTTATATCAAATAAAAAACTGAGCCAACTTAGCAATGTCCCTCTGCCTGTCTGTCTATTGGATACAATCTCACGTTCAAAATAATGAACCAATTCTAACAAAATTTAATACTTTAGTTTGTTATTTAAAATAGGCAATTTCGGTTCAGAAGGAAAAATGTTGGGTCAATATCTGGGACAACCTTAAAACTAAGAATAAAAACTTTTCGAAAATTTACACTGAATCTAAATGGATTCAAACAAAATTTTTCATTAAGCTTAATGTAATTCATTTTGGTACTAATTTCCATATGAGGCTTTTTCAGGAAACTATTTGAAACGAACGAACCATGAAATTATATTCCTTGTGCAATATCTTGAACTCATACAATTGTTTCCATAATGTAAGTGGATTTGACACATCCGAATATTACATTCTTAGTAAATACAATTCATGAGTTATTATGAAGAAAAGCATATATTTTTGAACAGATAATAATGAAAATATTTGTGGGACGATTAACATTGTGTCCAAAGAGTTTTTTGGAAATAATTCCATAACTATTGAACCGTAAGAAATTTTTAAATGAAATTTCACACGGTTAAAGCCACGGTTTTTTCGTATTTTTTTTTTTTGGAAAGAAATCTTAACCGGAATAAGAGTGAACTAAATTCGTTTGAACTTGGTACAAAGATCTACCCACAAGCCCTATCTTAAGTTGATCAGATCAAAAAAATGTGTTTTATTGTTGGATTCTCAAATCGCAAAGCTGGAATCATTTGTAAATTCACCTTTATGAATGAATGTAAGTCACTTTCAGTATATAACATTTTATCGATTACATCAAATATTGAGTTGAAATTTTAATTTTATAAATAGTTTGGAATTTAGCTTTACAATAGACAGACGAAAGGTTAAAGTTTAAAACATTTTTACTCCCTCAAGCATCAGCAACAATCAATTTATGACCAGAAAGTTGGGAAATATCTGCCAAATTATACGTTTCAAGCAAGAATATTTTTTTAAATTGACTTCAATTTCTGTTCTATCTGGTCTCTTTTTGGCCTCTAAATTTTAAGCAGCGTTCTTTGTCAGGATCATGTTTGTTTTTTAAACCTGCATTAGCTTTTCGTACCAATAGTCTGAGCACTGATCTTACCGGGCTCATTTGCAAGATCGTGAGACATATTTTCTATTAAAATCCGAAATTATTCAAGCGAATCGAAAGCAAAGGTGTGTAGCATTATAATTTTTAAACTTCGGATTTTAAAAATGGTATCATGGACCTCAAACAATTTTAATTGCATATGAAATTGTAATTTTCCATACCTTCGAAAAATATTATTTATATTTGAACATAAATTTATTGGAATGAGAAAGAGTTCAGGGTCACCATAGAGTTTTCCTGCGGATTTCAAAACGATTTTTTGCAAATAAGAAACACACGTTATGACATGACTGAAACTTGGTAATAACATTTTCTACCCGAGGAGCATGTTTATGAGATTACTAGCAAATAGCTTGATATATTTTATTCCTTTAATCTGATTAGGTCAGAAGGGTATATATAAAAGTTTGTCATTATGTATGCAATTTCCACAATTTCGACTTAGATCCAAAAGTATATATATTTTGGATTGGTATGTCCGTGTGTCGGTATAAATCAAGTTTATGAAGCCGACCTATTGTTAACATATATCATATGTATATCAAACGATTGGAAATGCTTTCGAGAATTTTGCTACTTAGATTTAAGCAAAAAACTGAAGGTGCATCAAATTTTTTTCGTTTTTTTTTCTATTTTTTGAAAAATCTGCAAGAGTTAGAAACTTAATTTATTAGCGGATTTATGCGCTGAAGACATGAAATGAATCGGACCATTAGTTCCTGAGTTATAGTCAAAAACATATATTCCTATATTTTGAACCCCCTATGAAACCTATGGACTTGGTTATGGCATTGATTGATTTAAATTTTTCCCCAAATTTAATCTTCTTCAATTTTCAAAATCGGTTCATAAACCACAGAGATGTGGTCAATTCTTTCTTTAAAATCATGTGGTTGTTGTTTATAACTATAGGAAAATAATAACAACGTTCAAAATTATATTTTTGAGATTTTGGATTTTATCTTAATGCTAGAATTTTAATATTTTTATTAGTTTCCGAGATATGGGCGAAAACTTATTCTAACACTCCTGGAGCAGCTACGAACCTTGTTACCACGTAGAAAAATTACTAATTTTTTCTTCGAATTTTGATTTTATTTTTTTAATTTTCAAATCGGTTCATAAGTAGACGAGATATCAATTATTCCTTGTGGTTGTTGTTGTGTAAGGCAAAGTAATGTTTTCGACTTTTTGAGTGTTCTATTTAAGCTAGAGATATAATTTTTGTACTCGCTGGTCGGAAATAATAAAGAGAATTTTTGAGTTGAAAACACCAAATCGGTTGATTAGTTTTCACGTTATAAGAAAAATCGGATTTTCCGATATATTGAACCTTCTATGGGATATAATAATTTTTTACTACATTTTAGTTTTTTAAATGTTCGAAATCGGCCCATAAATAGCCGAGTTATTAATTTCTCTCATATATTCATACAAGTATTGTTTTAATGAAAGCGAAAACTACTCAAGAATCAATATTGACTCATATAAATAATGGTTGTCATTTTCTACTTCTTCTACAAGTGATGATATTATGAAAGCTTATTTATAAGCTATAATAATATAATGTTAAGTCCGTTGATTAAAAAAATCGATATAAGCAAAGGTGAAGGGAACAACAAATTCGGCACGTCCGAATTTAACACTTTAACTTGTTTTTTACTAAAATTTAACGAAAATTCTCTAAATATGTCCTTATTCACCAAACAATATCCCAATTCAGTTCAAAATTATTGCACATTAATAATCGATTGACCTTAATTCTTTTTATTTATTTTTTTAATATTTAGAACAAAATTCTTTTATTCTTTAATTATTAACAGTTTTGAAATACAAAAAAAAATAATAATAATAATAAATACTGAAATAAAAGATGAAGAAGAAAATTTAAAGATTCTTGTTTTAAATAATCCTTCCAACAACTTCCATGTAATGGCGCCACATTGATATGCCGCCAATGTTTAATCAGAATCCATCCATTTATTTATATTTACACCAACCAAATCTACAAAAATTTCGTTATCAAACCACCTACGTTTTGTGGATGGATGGATGGATGTGTAAGGATGAATGTAAGGGGTGTGGAAAGCAACAAGTTTGGTATTAAAATGAATTTAACAATCATCGACGTCATTGAATTTTATATGCAAACACACTCTTTAATTTTGTCGTTAAACAAAAAAATCGCACACTTTAATCGAAAGCACAGTGGGTTTAAGGAAGACTGAATATTTGGGAACAAAATTTATTTTGTAACTGAAAATTATATTATTATTTTTTTTAATTTGATTTCACTATTAATTCTGTAGTGAAATCAAATTGTTTTACCACTGTGCAGTTAGTCAAACAACACTTCAGATATAAATATGAACAAAAATACCCAATAAACACATTTTGCATTCATATGTATGTATGTATGTATGTATGTATGTATGTATGTATGTATATATATATATATATATATATATATATATATATATATATATATATATATATATATATATATATATATATATATATATATATATATATATATATATATATATGTATGTATCCATTGAATATATCAGATTCCGATACTTTCCTGGTTAATTCACTTGCATCTTCATTATCAAAATAAAGGAAAAGTGTGTGCTGGGACCGTTATTAAGATAATGTCAAGTCTTTACAGCAAGAAGTACTGCTCGATGGGCGACAAAATTCTGAATGTTCTGACGCTGAGAATGGTAAAAAGTTCAGCTTGGTAAACTCTGCATTCTTCAAGATACTGTATGCGTTTCGAATGTATTTAAATTATGTAACTTGCTTTGTGGTTTCCAAGTATTTGCACCATTCTGTGTCCTGAAACGTAGAGTATGAATACCTTTCGCTTTATAAATTTAAGATACGGACAATTTCGATTTTGAAAAAAGTCACAGAAAGAAATTTCTTTCTTAAAATTTTTAATTGGCATAGTACCCATATACTTGTATCAACGCCCGTTTAGGATAGGCAACGTAAAGTCAAAGCTTTTTAAAAGTATAAGTCCGATTTTCCTTGGACAATGAAGTCCCATTACATCTTACAGGTGTTGTAATATAAAAACCAAATATTTATATTTATCCTGATATCTAAACTTCAGAGAAACAAGTTCCTAGAACATTTTAAATGTCGACATTCAGAAGGACAATAAGATTTCACCACACATTTGTTTTCTGGGTTTATTTTGGGGAAAGAAATTTATGAAGCATCGGATGAAAATAAGGTGCTTAACTCATGAACTGATTTTTAATTGTTTCAAATTCTGTTGGATAAGCCAAACAGGAAAATGTTACGTTAAAGAAGCCTTAGTTCCCATTAAGTCCAGTCAAAAAAATCTGATATCTAGAGATCTAATCCAAAACATAAATGAAATTAAAACAAGTAAGAATGCTATATTCGGCTATGCCGAATCTTAAATACCCTCCACCACAAATTCGTGTAAAGTTAATACGTTAGGTTCCATAGACACACATATACTCACAAATGTATATAACACAGAAATACTTAATTAGTCATAAAATTAGTTACAATTTAAGCTATAAAATTTTTCTATTAACTGCCTTTTTTCTACCAATTTTCATTGAGCTCTGTTAATTTTTGCGGATGTGAGCAGACAAAGAGATTGACGAAAATCGATTGAGATTTTGACTTGATGCAAGAATATATACATTATGGGGTCTGAAATAATTCATTCTTAGCGTTACATACAGAATGACAAAGTTTATATTCTCTCTCTACCACTTGTACTGTGGAGCGTATAAAAACAAAAAATATGCTTGTTATAAGCTCAAAACTATTTTCCGGGAAGGGGTCTTATATGTAGCTCCCATATAAGACCCCCTCCCGAAGTTTGGACCAAGATTGTTCATATTTATAATATACTTTGATTATAGTTAGAAAAATCATTGTGCTAAATTTTAATGGAATTGATCTTTATTTAAATGTTTTATAAACTCTAATCCGTTTTCCGGAAAATCCCGTTATAAGGGAGCTATAGGAAAATTTGGACCGATACAGGGCAAATTAATATAATATCTTCAGAACAGTTAGCAAAATAATTGTGTCGACTTTCAGTAGAATTGGTCTTTATTTATTCGAGAAGGGGCGTTATAATGGAGCTATATCATAATATGGACCCATTTTAATAAAGTTTACAACATATATTTAAAATAGCTAGAAAATTAGTTGTGCCAAATTTCAATAGAATTGGTTCAAATCTAAAAGTGTTATAAGCTATAAATCATATTCCTGGAAGGGGCCTTATATGGGAGCTATATCAAAATATGGACCCATGTAAATAAAACTGAATACATATATTTAAAATAGCTAGAAAATCAATTGTGCTAAATTTCAAAAGAATTGGTTCAAATTTAAAAGTGTTATAAGCTGTAAATCATATTCCGGGAAGGGGCCTTATATGGGAGCTATATCAAAATATGGACCCATGTTAATAAATTTTATAACATATATTTAAAATAGCTAGAAAATTAGTTGTGCCAAATTTCAATAGAATTGGTTCAAATTTAAGAGTTTTATAAGCTATAAATCATATTCCGGGAAGAGGCCTTATATGGGAGCTATATCAAAATATGGACCCATGTAAATAAAATTTATAGTATATATTTAAAATAGTTAAAACAATAATTGTGCCAAATTTCAAAAGAATTGGTTCAAATTTAAGAGTTTTATGAGCTATAAATCACATTCCGGGAAGGGGCCTTATATGGGAGCCATATCAAAATACGGACCCATATGAATAAAATTTATAGTATATATTAAAAATGGTTAAAAAATTATTTGTGCCAAATTTCAATAGAATTGGTTCCAATTTAAGAGTTTTATGAGCTATAAATCACATTCCGGGAAGGGGCCTTATATGGGAGCCATATCAAAATACGGACCCATATGAATAAAATTTATAGTATATATTTAAAATGGTTAAAAAATTATTTGTGCCAAATTTCAATAGAATTGGTTCAAATTAAAGAGTTTTATGAGCTATAAATCACATTCCGGGAAGGGGCCTTATATGGGAGCTATATCAAAATACGGACCCATGTGAATAAAATTTATAGTATATATTTAAAATGGTTAAAAAATTATTTGTGCCAAATTTCAATAGAATTGGTTCCAATTTAAAAGTTTTATGAGCTATAAATCAAATTCCGGGAAGGGGCCTTATATGGGAGCTATATCAAAATATGGATCCATATTAATAAAATTCACAATATATATTTAAAATAGTTGAAACAATAATTGTGCCAAATTTCAAAAGAATTAGTTCAAATTTAAAAGTTTTATAAGCTATAAATCATATTCCGGGAAAGTCCTTATATGGGAGCTATATCAAAATATGGACCCATGTTAATATAATTTATAACATATATTTAAAATAGCTAGAAAATCAGTTGTGCCAAATTTCAAAAGAATTGGTTCAAATTTAAGAGTTTTATGAGCTATAAATCACATTCCGGGAAGGGGCCTTATATGGGAGCTATATCAAAATACGGACCCATGTGAATAAAATTTATAGTATATATTTAAAATAGTTAAACAATTATTTGTGCCAAATTTCAATAGAATTGGTTCATATTAAAGAGTTTTATGAGCTATAAATCACATTCCGGGAAGGGGCCTTATATGGGAGCTATATCAAAATACGGACCCATGTGAATAAAATTTATAGTATATATTTAAAATGGTTAAAAAATTATTTGTGCCAAATTTCAATAGAATTGGTTCCAATTTAAAAGTTTTATGAGCTATAAATCAAATTCCGGGAAGGGGCCTTATATGGGAGCTATATCAAAATATGGATCCATATTAATAAAATTCACAATATATATTTAAAATAGTTGAAACAATAATTGTGCCAAATTTCAAAAGAATTAGTTCAAATTTAAAAGTTTTATAAGCTATAAATCATATTCCGGGAAAGTCCTTATATGGGAGCTATATCAAAATATGGACCCATCTTAATATAATTTATAACATATATTTAAAATGGCTAGGAAATAAGTTGTGCCAAATTTCAATAGAATTGGTTCAAATTTAAGAGTTTTATGAGCTATAAATCACATTCCGGGAAGCGGCCTTATATGGGAGCTTTATCAAAATACGGACCCATGTAAATAAAATTTATAGTATATATTTAAAATAGTTAAACAATTATTTGTGCCAAATTTCAATAGAATTGGTTCCAATTTAAGAGTTTTATGAGCTATAAATCATATTCCGGGAAATGGCGTTATATGGGAGCTATATCAAAATATGGACCAATGTTAATAAAATTTATAACATATATTAAGAATGGTTTAAAAATTAGTTGTGACAAATTTCAGTAAATTATCTTAAAAATTGCGGTCCATATGACACAAAGAGTTTGGGGTGTATCAAAATTTTGCATATTATAGCCTATAACTTTTTTCCGGTTAATCAGATTTTGATAATTTTTGGCACGATGATGAAGCACGTGTAATTGTATGCTAAAATTAATTTTTTGTTTTAGTCCAATTACATTTTTAGAAGAAATTATAAGAGTTCATTTTTGAAATTTTGAGGTTGTTTCAGATATCGGTCTATAACTTCCTTGCTTATAAACCGATATAGCTGGTTTTAAATAGCAAACTGCTTAGGACAATAACAAATAATGTGGCCAAGTTTTATTGAATTCGGTCAATTATTCTAGGCGTGAGAATGTTTCCAACAGACAGACAGACGGACAGACGGACATAGCTAAATCGACTCAGTTTTTGATTTGATGCAATAATATATATACATTGTTGGGTCTGAGATGATTCCTTCTTGGCGTTACATACAGAATGACAAACTTAATATACCCTCACCACTTGTGGTGGTGGAGGGTATAAAAATAACATTTACAAGTCACAAGATTATTTATTTCAATCCTTAATAAGGCCTTTGTCGTAGGTCCCTTATTGTTTTCACTGTTTAAGTTTTGTATATTTTGTTGTTTATTTGTCAACATTGTCAAACACTCTTGTCAACTGATGAAAAGAGAAAAATAAACAAAAAAAGAAGAGAAAAATATATTCTTGTTTAAATAATAGAAAACAACAAATTAACTGTTAGATTTTTCAATTTTTATACCCTCCACCACCACAAGTGGTGGTGAGAGTATATTAAGTTTATCATTCCGTGTGTAACGCCAAGAAGGAATCATTTCAGACCCTGTAATGTATATATATTATTGCATCAAATTAAAAACAGAGTCGATTTAGCTATATCCGTCTGTCCGTCTGTCTGTCTGTTGGAAACATTCTCATTTCGAATTTAATGAAATTTGACCATATCGTTTGTTATTCTCCTAAGCAGTTTGTTATTAAAAACCAGCTATATAGGTTTATAAGCAAGGAAGTTATAGACCGATATCTGAAACAACCTCAAAATTCCGAAAAAGAACTCTTACAATTTCTTCTAAAAATGTAAATAGACTTAAACAAAAATTTATTTTAGCATACAATTGTACGTGCTCTATCAACCTGCAAAAGATCATCAAATGCTGTTTAAGAGGAAAAAAGTTGTAGGCTATAATATGCAAAATTTTGATATACCCCAAACTCTGTGTGTCATATGGGCCGCAATTTTTGAAATTTACTGAAATTTGTTACATATACTTATTTTGATACAATAATAAATCCAAAGAAGTTATATTGTTCTGGGATCATTAATTGACCCAGCTCCCATATAAATCTCTTCCCGGAATATGATTTATAGCTTATAGAACTCATAAATTTGAACCAATTCTATTGAAATTTGGCACAATTGATTTTTTAACTATTCTAAATATATGTTATAAATTTTATTAACATGGGTCCATTTGATATTTGATATAGCCCCTTTCCGGAAAACGAGTTTGAGCTTATAGGACAAATAAATAAAGACCAATTCCATTGGAACTCAGTACAATAAAATTGAACTATTTTTAATGTATATTCTTAATTAGAACAATCTTGGTCCATATTTTGATGTAACTCCTATATCAGGCCTCTCACCGAAAACAGTTTTCAGCTTATAAAACTAATAAATAAAAAAAAATTGTATTGAAATTCGACACAACTATTCTGTTCTGAAGATCCATATTTTGCTATAGCTCCCTTATAAAGGTCTTTCCCGGAAAGTGAGTGTATGTGTGTATATATGTATATCTACGGAACGCAAATTTGTGGTGGAGGGTATTGAAGATTCGGCATAGCCGAATAGAGCATTCTTACTTGTTTTTATTTCGTAAAAAAATGCTAAAGGGAGGGGAGGGGGATTGGTTGCGTTGATTTGAAAGAGTGATGATATATGATCTATTTTCTTTTCCAAAAGGGAAGAAGTGGGTATATATGAATGGTTTGAATGATTTGAATATTTTAATTATGTCGTTATTTTATGGATTCCAGTGAAAACAAAATAAGAAAATTAAAAGAACAAAAAAAAATAAAGATTTTTTATTGTAAAACCTTATAAATGTTAATGCTAATAATGTGAATATGACGAATAACTGACGATGATGATCCTTTTGCTTTAAACGCTAAAAACAATACCAGAATTATTAAGAAACTTTATTAAAGTTGTTCATACAGTGAGTGAGTACTTTTCACGACAGAATACTTATTAATATTTTGTTGGAATGAAATAAATTTAATTAAAGAGTTCCAATCAAAGAACTGATATGATATATTTTTTCTTTTTTAGATTATTGGCGCACTTTTGTCTTTAATACACAACTTTAAAGCTAAAATTTGTATTTAACTTTTATTGTAAAAAAATATGTTTCCTCAATACAATAATAAAAATCCAATTACATGCCAATTTGCTCGATAATCATTTGATAATGAAATCTTTTTGTTCACAATTTTTATTTTACAATTTTATCTGCCACAACACAGATGAGGTCAAATTTAAATCTCATCTGGATTTTATAACGTTTTATTACAATTCGAAATGCAACTAAAGATTCAGTAACTGTAATAAATATGCATAAGTATGTGTGTCATATAAAGGATATCATTTCCGGAAATTTTTGTATTAAAACTTATAATACTTTTCCCCAGAACAATAAAAAATATTAAGTTGAAATTTATTAAATTTCATTTATGAAATCAAATCCCCTTTTTGCGATTTATTTTAAGAAATAAAAATGATTTTTGAATTATTTTTTTTAACACATACATACACCAGGGTGTATGTTTTTTTTTGTAAAGTCAACACTCAAGTTATCGTTAAAATTAATTAAGCATCAAATGACGAATATTATTGTAAATCATAATACAAATGGAGTGTTGTGGTTAAAAGAACATTATTACAAGAACTATCGCTTCTGTTGCTATAAATAGTGATAAAACATAGATTTTTTAAGGACATTAACAGTGAAATCATTAAAAAATTTTACACATTTGAAAAAGAAAGAAAAAAAAAAGCGATAAACAGTGGGACAAATAAAATTTTAAATTTATAAAATTAAGTCGAAATTTTAATGCTTTGGAAATAACATCGTGTATAATTTAAAAAATGTATATAAACTATATATTCCCTCCACCAAAAATGTGGGTGAAGTAAATACATCATGTTTTGTACATATAAATCCATTTACGCTCACAAACATATAAAATATTAACATATAAAATATTATAAATATTAATAAAATATTAAAATTAATCATATTTTTTACTATAACTTTTTTTTCTACTGAGCCGATTTTGATAGTTTTTGGAAAAATAATGAGGTACATAGTGCTCATTTTTATGGCAAAAACTCTTTTTAATTTGTAGATTTATAATTGACATTTATTTGAGACGTTTGGAAACATAGCAAAATCATTGGAGAGCACTTGTAAACGATGTTACATCATCTTCGCTTTTAGATGAAACTGTCCTCCAGTCTATCCTCATGGTGTTAATTTAAATAGGCGACTCGGTTTTCTTTTGAATAGGCGACTTACATGAGTTAAAAGGCTGCAGCCTTCTACCATCATTCAAAATTAAGTCATTTTAAAATTAAGTCATCCTATATAAAACTTTGACATTATCCAGAGGGCATAATCTAAGATTCCTTTTCATATTGTTAGGCTTTAAAACAGAGGGGGATTCAATAAATAATTACCACATAAGTCGTTTGGAAAAAAATTCAGACAGATCTATAAGTTAGATCCTAATAACAGTCGCGACATTACTTTGCAGTTCACAACATTGAAAGGTGATATCACACAAAATTTAATCTTCCATAAAATAATTCTCACGTTAATAGAGCAAAAGCCCACCATCCATCACGTAAATAGGCTTTGTGTCATTATGGAACACTGTATCCATGCTTCTTAGACTTTTTGATGTCTTAGACAAACTCAGTCACAATGAGTTATAAAATATATTTATATCAAGAAAGAGCATATAACGTAATGATTCTTTGTGTTAAAACACTGGAAAAAATAAAGTGGAATAGTGGTGTCGGAATAGGTGTCCGTCATGGCTGTGTTTTGTAACCACTACGGTTTTGGACACAATTCTATGAAGAGCTTCGATCTTGATTATTCATAGGATGTTTTTATAGTGACATACGATTCGAATTTACAAATCATTACAATTATATAAAAATGAAGTGTATTGTCCATAAAGTCTATTATTATCCAAATAGGCAAAGTATAGTCGATGCTTTTGTAAATATAAATAATAATGTACAGATGTAAATAACAGATCCAATAAAACGTAAGTGATACTCGGACGGACTATAAACAATATAGAGGAGTTCTGGAATATACACTTGAATAAAGCTCAAAATATTTTACGTATATGAAAATTATTTCATTTCATATAAGATATATTTTGCCCTAATACCATCAACATCATGGATCTCTTGAGCATAACCAATGAGGAACCCCATAATAATACAAATAAAACGAGAAGATGGAGATGGATCGGCCATATTAACAGAAAACACCCTGTTAGTGTTACAAGAATGGCACTTGAGTGAAATTCTGACGAATCACCAGTCAGGAAACATTTGGAACGTTTCTTACTCCAAGATTAAAGACAATGGATTTTTACACGAGAAGACGCCAAAACAACAGCTGCAAACAATATAAGATGGAAATGCTTTGTGGAAACTATTAACCTTAATCTTAGACCCTTTAAAGTCCCTGCTGATCTCTTTAACCAAACAACCAAACAATCATATCGTATTGAAGTATTGTTTTATACCCTTTGCTGATGTTTTTTTATTTGCATGAGAATTTAGAGCTTCGAATAATATTCGGCATTAACCAATAACGAAAGATCACTGCCATGATGGTTGAAGATCACTCTCTAAGCATCCTTAAGTTAGATTGAAGTTGGTATATATTATGGTATAAAAACCAGACATTTACCAAATGAGATATCTTTGTTTCTTACATGGCTAATTAAGCTATTGAAATCGTTCAAATAACGAGACCTAGTTAATTAGAACTACTTTGTTCCAGGTGTAGTTCTAATTTCTGAAATGATCTAATTACTTGACTTATTTTACGTTCATAGAAATTTACTATTCGGAGTACTTTCGAATTAGAAATAAGGACAGATAACCGATATCGGTTTAATCAATCCAATTACTACACTTTGCTGCAATAGATCAATCGGTGAATACATCGTCATTTCAATTTTGGAATTATTTTATCTTTTCTATTTAGGGAATTGTTTTTTGGCACCGGTGTTTTATTTCATCTGGCCCATATTGCTATCGAATAACACATAACTAAAAGTAAGTACTGGTACTGCGGTACTTCCTCTTTTTAATATTTTATTTTATATTTATAAAAAATGTTCAGAATTGAGAACAACAATTATCCGCCATTAATTCCATAAAGTTCAAACTTTAAACTTGAAATAGTTCACACTTCCACTATGATTGGAGGAAATTTAAACTGAGGTAATCGTTTATTTCCATTTTATTCCATTAACCAAACTCTGTGTGGAACCACTGTATATTAATTTCCGTAAATTATTCATTATTATTATATTTTGTGGAATATTTCTTTAATTTGCTCTCTGCACAATTGAAATTTAAATCTTTTTCCAAAATAAATCACAACCCTCAATTGCTAAAACGAAACGAAATGAATCTCTACAACAATGGCGTTGGTCATTGTTTGCTCTTTAATAAAGTGTTCATAATTCCCAACACAGGATTCGGGTTCACATCAGAATCTAATAATACAGTAACACTAACTATCAACAGGCCAAATGACTCCAACCCTGTTTAAAAGCTGACGCCAAAAGGACGACAATGAAATTTAAATGCTTATTATTACAACATTAGATACACATGTATTCATATCTATATGTATGTATCTGTTGATGTATATTTTTAAATATGAAAACCAGAAAAGAACCCAGAAGCAACAAGGAGCTAAAGAAATGTAATAATGATTAAAATTTTTTACGTAACATTTAACCGATTTCACATTAACATTTTAATATTTAAATTTAAAAAAACAAAAAGAAAACGCAAACGGATTTGAAGGAGTTAAAAGTCATCAGGATTTGAAATCGGAAATGGTTTAAGGGATGTTTTAAGTAAGAAAATTAAACTTTAAGGAAACATGAAATAAATATGTGTGTAATTTTTAGATTTAATGGAAAAATACTTTTTTTATGGAAAGAAATGTAAAATGCAGCAAAGGAAACAGTAATTGTTGATATTTAGATGCATTTATGCATTCAGAGAATTAAAATAATGTTTTCTTACAAATATTTATTTACTTTTTTAAATTATTTATTTTTATCTGACAAACACAAAATTTACATTGGAATTTAAGTTCACAATGTAAATAAGCTGTCAAAGGTAACTTTGGCTCATCGCTTGACATCAATGAAACCACCAATTTTAAATTTTGGCTTTTTTATTGAAAATGCAATGGTGATGAATCTATATATCGACTAGACCGATTTCAAAAAATTTTAAAACAATGATAATAAAAGTATAGATGAGTTTGGATACATTGGATCGGATTTGATTGAGAAGACCCACCAAAAACCTTGTGGTATGATTAGGTTATCTCATATAGTTTAAGAAATATTAAGAAATTAAAATTTTCTTTCGATCTTGACAAAATTTTTCTTTTAGCCGTTCGTAAGTTGCAGATCAAATTCCATGTTTTGTATTTTTTTATATAAAATGTCATTACTTTTTTTACATTATGAATCTTCATGTTCTAAGGTTTCCATTTGATATCAAATTTTTGTGTTAGAAGTTTATAACGTAACTGAAAATCCAACTTTAACTGGGCTTCCTCTAGTTAAGTTCAGCCATTTTCTAGGAGTTTTCCACAAGTCCATTCTGGTTTAATTTACAATTATTCCCGTAAGTTTTCTTTATAAAATAAAAAATAAAAAAAATCAGTTTAAAAAAATGGGTTCATCGGTTGCTTTCTTTAAAAAAAAAATTCCAACTTCGGATTAAAATAACTTTTTAATTTAGAATTTAAAATCTTATAGGAAATCAAGAATACACTGAACCAAAAAAAAGGAAGTAAATAAAAAACAAGTAAGAATGCTATATTCGGCGATGCCGAAACTTCAATACCCACCACCAAAAATTCGTGTGAAGTTATACTACTTTGATTATAGTTAGAAAAATCATTGTGCTAAATTTCAGTAGAATTGATCTTTATTTAAATGTTTTATAAACTCAAGCCCGTTTTCCGGGAAAGTCCTTTATAAGGGAACTATAGGAAAATATGGACCGATATATGGGGCAAATTAATATAATATCTTCAGAACAATTAACAAAATAATTGTGTCGAATTTCAATCAAATTTGTCTTTATTTATTAGTTTTATAAGCTGAAAACTGTTTTCGGTGAGAGCCTGATATGGGAGCTATATCAAAATATGGACCGAGATTGTTCTAATTAGAAATATACATTAAAAATGTACATTAAAAAATAGTTAAAAACATGCATTGTGCCGAGTTCCAATGGAATTAGTTTTTATTTAATGGTTTTATAATCTCAAACCCGTTTTCCGGGAAGGCGCCTTATATGGGAGCTACATCAAAATATGGACCCATGTTTTAGAATAGTTAATAAATCAATTGTACCAAATTTCAATAGAATTGGTTCAAATTTAAGAGTTCTATTAGCTATTAATCATATTCCGGGAAGGGGCCTTATATGGGAGCTTGGTCAATTAATGATCCTAGAACAATATAACTTCTTTTGATTAATTATTGTGTCAAAATAAGTATATGTAACAAATTTCAGTAAATCATCTTATAAATTGCGTCCAATATGACACACAGAGTTTGGGGTGTATCAAAATTTTGCATATTATAGCTTTCTTTTTTCCTGTTAATCAGATTTTGTATGCTAAAATAATCAGCCAATGAAACTTTTTTTCATCATAACGAAAATTTTCATTATTTTTTCGTAAATTCTTCAAAAATAGTGAAAATTTGTCAATTTGTTAATAAAATTGCAGTTAATTTGAATAAATATTATTCAATTTGAATAATACATTATTCAAATTCACAAATTCTTTATATTGATGAACATTATTCAATTTAAATACCATATTTAAGTGAAATTTACGAAATTTTAGTTGAGTTAGGGAAACAATTACGTCAAATTGTTGTAATAAATAAATACATAAAATATTAAGTATAAAATATTTCATGAAAAAGGAAGAAGTACTTCCCATACGAAGCAAATATTAATTATAGAATATCTTAAGAACTGTAATAGCGATAATTTTCAAATTTGATGTCAATAACTTCCTCAAAAAACTGGACAAAATTTAAGACGGATAGGATCAGGGGCAGAAGTAGCCCACATACAAAGCAAATATTGATATCTAACAATAGCGAGTATGTGGTCCCAATTACATTTTTTAATATACGTTGATTTGTGAAATTTCTTTCGAGATTTAAGACTGAAAAGAATTTTTGTGCAGCAAAGTGAAGGGTGGTGAGTCGACCTGCTTGTTTTTCTGATGAAAAGTTACATACAAGTTTTTGGATCAGCTGATCTTACATTTGCAAAATGTTCCTTTAATTTCATTTATAATAATTAGAATATTAAATAAAACACTTTTCTCCTTATATTTCTATAATCAGTTTACATTTTTTGTTTAAAGAAAAATAAAATATAAAAAAATTGTTGACAAAAAAATTGTTAAATAAACGAAAATTTTATTCAAATTAACTTCAATTTAGTACATAGAATTGAATAAATATGTGTGTTATTTTACTTATTAATTTTATTTTACTATTCAATTAAACATCTTTTACAAACATTTTTTATTAAATTTGTTTAGTATATTTAATGAAAAATCTTCAATGTGAAGAAATTGTTAATTAGAATAAAAATCTTTTTTCTCGATAAAGTTCTACGAAAAAATGATGTTAATATTACCTACGACATTTGGTTCAGTGCATATTTAATAAAAATTAGGACCTATATTAGGCGGCTTATCAAAAACCTACATTAATTTAAATATCTCTGAAACTATTAAAGATAACTTACACATGTAAACATGTGTTGGAGATTTACATGGACTTTTTATATACAAAATTTCTTTTTTCTCAATTTAACAATGAATTTTAGACGAATTTTTAAAAATATCAATACAACCGATGTGGCCAAATTTGGAGGATCACCGACTACGTCTCTGACAAGAGACTTGAATTTTGAGCTTGTGAAATTGCATTAAGATATTTCTAATGGATCAAAAGTTACAGAAAATGAAAAAAAACCGATTTGGAAACAAAACGCACTTTTAAACTTTTCTTGATTCAATTTCTTTCATATTATTATTTATTGGGGATGAAGACGAAATCTATTGAAATAGGATATAATCGGTGATTATTACAGATTCACTTCTTGAATCGATTCGTTTTCATCTATTGAAAATAATAAGTTGAAATCAAACATTCTAATTTCTGTTTCTAATTCTTAATCTTGCAACATTTGTAATGAAACAAAACGAAAACAAAAAAAATATATTTGCTTGAGACAAACAAAGCATTTCGTCACATATACATTTATATGACATTTTCCATTTTGTTGCAAAGCAATTGATGCAACAATTGCACTTTCAATTTTTTGTTTACAACTTTTATATCAACAACAAATTGCCCTAAAATTATGGTATTTGAGCAAAAAAGGAAATAAATACAAAACAACGTATCATATGAGAAAATAAACAACTAGAAGTGATTTAGGAAATGTCACGTACCACTTGTAATAACATTCACCACATTCATTCATTCATTCATACATACACTCATTCATCATACTAGATATTCATAAATACATTATATGTACATATGTGTGTATGTTTAAATGGCAAAGAGAATACAAAAGTAAAAGAAGATTAAAGATGTTATTTGCCATAAGGAAAACCGCTAATTGAAGGATGTATCTCCTGTTCCTGTTTGTGTTTACATAAAAATGCAAAATGTGAATGGAAAATGTAAAAATTTAGGAAAATAACAATTTTGTTTTTAAATTTTATATTTTTTAAATTCAATTTCCGTTATATTTTTTGGGAAAATAATAAATTTAAAAATATATTAAATGTAACTGATAGATACATCGATATGTAACTGTGTGTATGTAAATGTATTTAGGCTAAAAGTACAGTTAAATTTATTCTCTAATACTTTTAGTTGTTTATTTTTTCGAAATTTCATTTTTATTTTAATCAATCTCAAGTGATTGGCAATTTTCCTATTTCAATATTCGAAAATTACATTCTGTTGATTTTGAAATTGAAAACATTTTATATTTAAGCGGGTACTTTTCATTTAATTGAAATTGGCTTAAAACTCCCGCATTTTCACACTTATTTAATTCACTTATTTTTATTCAGTTCAGAATTGATTCGCATTTTTATATTTGTTTTTAACTTATTTGGGTTTTATGGTCTAAAAGTCATCAACATTAATTCTTTTTTTTTTCTGAAAAAGTAAAATTTCCGGTAGGAAAACCTAAAAGGCTTTGTAAAGCTTAGGCCTTTCAAAAAAGAAAAACTATTAAAAACTTTAATATTAGGGTTGTCATGAAGATTAAAGAATATAAATTTAAAAGTGACTTACTTGAGTAAGTTTCTTTATAATATCGATAGGATCAGGGGGAGAGGTAACCCTCATACAAAGAAAATATTGTTCATCGAATATCTAAAGAACCACTTCATTGATAATTTTCAGATTTGGTCCCAATAACCTTTTCAAGGAACTATTTTTCAAGGCAAAATGTTAGACGAATAGGATCAGAGGAAGAGATAGCCCTTATACAAGGCAAACATGGATCATCGAATATGTGTTAAAACTGTGTGTTAAAACAGTGAGAATTTGGGTTCAACCAATTTATTTAGGAACTGTTTAACTAGACAAAATACAAAGAAAATGCAAAGAAAATATAGATTATCGAATATCTAAAGATCTTTAGCAGAAAATGTTCTCAAATTCGTACCCAATCACTTTCTCCAGAATTTGTTCTACTGATTAATATATATGACGGTTAGGATCAAGGAGAAATGTACTCCCATACAATGTAAAAATTAATTATAAATCTGTGAAAGCGAGGATCTTTTATTGGGCAAAATGTGGGACTATGGGAAGGGCGTCAAATCGCACCGGGTCTTAGTATAGCAAAGTTTGTTTCTCAGATATTGGTAGAAAACATTCTAGGACAAAAACTAATGCTCAGTCCAAATTTTAATTTAAATAGACTCATATTTTGATTTGAATCAGGAAAATGTATCGTTTATGGGGTCTTTGATGATTCCTTCTTGATGTTATAAACGATTTGGAAGAAGGAAAATAAAAATACAAGTCATAGAAGAAGGAGAAGAAGCAGAGAAAAATGTAAAGAAGGGGGAAAAGAATTAAAGAAAGAATAAGGTAAAGTTGAAGCCATAAATAGATCCTAATATTGTGAGTCATCATTCCATTGCAATAGGAAACCATCCGCAGTTACATATGAAATCAATCAATATTCCTCATTGTATTTAAATAGATGGATACGTAAGCCTCCTTCAAGAGAAATTGAAAAATTCTCTTCAATTCGACAGTCTCATCGAAAGTCATTTTAGAGAAGACAAAAAATCGGCAGTGTTTGGATACTGAAGCAATTGTAGTCCTCAAGAGGATTCTTAAGATGTTAGAATGATATGGCTAAAATGAATTGTTTTGTACATCACCATGAGAGTCAGACAGTGACCATATTACTCCCATTTGATAATAAAAATGACCTGTACTGGAGCGGGGAAAAATACTAGTCACTCTCTACATATGGGCATTATCATAAGTTATACATTTCTAGTTGTTAGTAGCATTTAGCCTCGCTGTCGTTTAAAGATAAAATTTTCTGATCATTAAACCAGTCGTTCACCAATTAAGAATCACAAATTCTAATCGATGTCGGCATAAACTCTTCAGTGAACAACTTACTGAATATCCAGGCTCTAGGTGAAATAATGGTTCCATCATTACACAATTTCATTTGCATTTATTCTTATTTAGAATCCAATTTCGAAGAAGTTTTCGATTTGTTATACAACCATCAAAAAAGGCCTCTCATATAGTGGGTTTTCTATTCCCTTTTCCCGTTTTACCAAATTATTACCCCAATTGTTCGCACACTCACACACATGTATCTTTGTTTTTTTTTTTCTTTTTTGAATTTTTATTGATATTTTGATTACCCCTTTAAGACCGAATAGAAAAAAAGGGGTTGAATGTTAAATAAATTTTATTGAATGTTTGTTTGTAATGATAATGTGTGTTAAGTCGATAAACATGAAAAATCGAAAAACTTGTTGATTAGATAAGAAACATGCTAAATTTATAATAAAAAAACAACAACAATATTATCACCAACAAAATAAAAAAAAAAACAAAAATACTTAGAAAAGCTTTTCTGAAAATGAAATTTATTTATTAACTTTTGTGGTAACTTTTGTGGAGTCTTTCAAAAATGTTCATAATTTGGATAACAAATTGTGCTCTTTAATGAACTTTTTCAGGAATTCAGAATTTTTGTTCCAAACGATTTAAAAATTGAACAGATCGCAGACTAAAACATTTAGACACATAATCGCTTAGAACAGTAGAATAGATGTTCTCAAATATTTCTAGCTGTACAATAGTCTACAATCGTATACTATATTTATCCAACAAGTCATTAGAGTCAGTAATAAAAAATAATTTTAAATCAGGCAATATTATACCGATCGCCTCAGAATGATGTCCGCTAGTTATACAATATAAATATAATTTGCTTAGATTTACTAAGATCTGTAATGTTTCGATCAACATATTTGACACATGGAAAGATTAAGTTATACAAATTATATATCAATGTCTCGTGAATTATGTCTAATTTTCAGAAATGTATAGCATTATTTACAATAATAAATTCTTTGCACACTTTTTTCAACATTTTTTTAACAACTTATCTTAACGAAATTTTGCACAGAGATAGATCCATGTTCTTCGATAAATGTATCGACGGCTCTACTGTTGGAAGGAAGCTTTTCTCCTGATATTTTAATAAATTAATTCCATAACGGACTTTAAACCCTTGGAGCCAGGCAGCGCTTGCATTGAATCCTCCAGTGCAGTGTAATTGTTGATGTATTATTATTGTTTTTGCCTTAAGCATTTCTCCACTAACTGGTAAATTTTTAGAGCGATGATATTTCGCTTATTTAGAGCATTATTATTATAGCACAAAACTCCACTGTTCAATATATAACAAAAACTTTTTATTTTACATATTTTTTTGCTAAAAAGCTAGAATTTTCACTTTAAAGAGGTTGGTGATGTTCTATTTTTAGAGTGTCCAAGGTAACAATAAGCGCTTTCATAGTATCCTTATAGTTCATATTAAAATGTGTTCATTCTAACCCGATTCCACTGTATATTAAATAACTTTGCTTGTACAACCACTTCTCAATACTACTATACTGACATCTGTCTAAGTGTTAGTATTTTTAATAAAATGAAATTAGATTTGCATTATTTTTCTTTGTTTATAATAAAACTTATTTATGTCCTTTTACTATCACTCGCATTTATTTACTTACTTACTTTTTGTATGTGTTATTTGTATAAATACACTTTGTATGTATATGTAATTATAGTTTATACTTGTTTGTATATGTAATTACAATATTCTTTATGTCATAATTAAATTTTATCATTATCCAATTGTATTTTTACTATAAATATGTATAGTTGAGATGTGTTAGTGCTTCTGTCCAAGATGTTGTAGGTATAGAAAAGTTGTTTATTATTTAAATACTGTAACGAAAATAAAAAGGTATAATTAGTGGGTTATAGCGTCGGTAGTTAGATCTACGCTATATTTATCAGGAAGACTATATAAAATTATTTAATTACTTTTTTTGGCAAGATTAGTTGTCGTTGGTAAAGATTCTCTGACAGTATTACTCCTAACTACACTTCTGTGACGGTTCTCTTTCAAATATGATGTAACGCAATTTAAAAGTCGGTTAAAATCGGTTGATAATCGGATGATATATCTTTCGTATTTTAATATAAAATGTAATGTAATTGTTAGAAGAGCCGTCACTTCCAAATGCCGACAAATTTCCAAATGAAGAAAAAAGATGACCTGGATAGGCCACACATTAAAAAAACAGTCTATATAATTGAGTTTCCTATATTTTTATGAATATTTTACCATGCACCCTTATAACTCCGCTCTATAGATTCCGAAGTTACAATATTATTATTGTGTTATAGTTCATACAAATTCATCCAAAATAAATTTACGGATTTATTTCCGAAATAATTGAATTTGCATCACTTTGCAATTTCTGGTACTCCAGCAGCAGTAGGTTGAAGAGAGAAGTACGCTCCTACAAAGGAGGTCTCATGTCTATGGATATACACCTAAGTCGTTATTTCGGCTTGTTGTACACTCCCATGAAAATTCCGTAAGTACTTCTTCAATAAATATATTCGCTCTCATCGGCTGCTTTAATGATGCTCAAGTGTCCCTGAAGTGTAGAGTGCCCTTTAAAAACACACATTAGCTTACTCAGTTCTCTTTTACTCAAATCCATTTTACCCAACGTTTTCCTCTCATCTGGATCTCTTGAAAATATCTTTGTAGTTCTGGTAACTGTTGGGTTGCTTTTGTTTAAAAGGCATTGAATTTTGTATGCTTTCAACTTGGTGCTCTCTAGCTATAATTGCCAGCAGCATAATTTTTGGCTTCTTAGCCAATCGCTTTATATACAGCTAATTAGGTTTCATTATCAATACCCCAATAACTGTCGGCTAGTTCTTTGAGGACAATATTCCTACTTCGTTATTTAATTTTAAAAAAATGGAGACTGTGCGCCGCCCTGTGGAACTCTTTGTTTTACTCTAGGAGATTTTGATTTTTGGTCAAGAATTTTTTTATTAAAGTGGACTGCAGGATATCCTGTAAGAAAACTACATGGCTGACAGCATACAAAACAGGCTTTGCTTATATGAAATGAAATTGAAGAAGTTATTCAAATCCTATCGGTGATGATATTGAAATCCTTAGGTGGAAGATTTCCAAATTCACCTTGAACTACATTGTGGCCTCTCTGATCACTCGAACGAATATATGTAAATTGTAATATAGCACAAGATTCGGAATAGGGGTCTTCTTCCATTCCTTGATTTAGATTGGTTTTATGTGATCCTTAGTAAGAATGATCTGTTATCTCGTCTCATAAATTTAATAGATCCATTTGATAAAATAGTGTATTATGAGTCTTATAGATGGATCTATGAAAACAAAGTATTTTACTTTGTCTATAACTGTATAATTAAATTCAATATAATGGCGTGTTTATGGACAACAAGTTGCCATTTTTGTTGTTGTTGTTAAATATTGTTTATACTATTTATTTGTTGTTGTTGTTATGTAATAAAATAAAACAAATGTCCTTGCCATTGTTGTTAAATAGTCTCCACTATTTTATGATGTTGTTAACAATAATGCTGACGATGACGATGATAATGATGATGATGATGTTGTTGATGATTATAATGTTCCGGGTGGGTGGTTGTTTCGAATGTTCTAAAGATGAATGTCGTAAACAAACACAAATATTAAAATAAAATTATATGGATTATGAAAAAATTATCTTAAGTAAAAAGAAAAATTATTTGTCCAGAACAAAAATAAAAAAAGGTATTTAAAAGGATTTCGAGAAACAAACATAATTAAATCCTGATAGAAATATCAGAAAATAGATGTGTTCATTCATTGTGCTCTCCAAGACAAAATGCAATTTTGTGGAGAGGCGTGTTAGATGACGATTTTATAGATTTTTATGCTCTCGGCATTATTATTGAGGCTGATGCTGCTAATAAGAGCTTAAGCACAATAGAAAATTAAATTGAATTTTTATTTAATCTTAAATTTTAACTTTTCTTTTATTCTCTTAAAAACACACAAACACAAACACACGCAAGTAAATAAACGTTCACACACTTATTAATAACTTATAAATGTATTGATTATAATGTCTATGATACTTTATATATATGTGTGTGTGTAAGTGTTTGGTTTATAAAAAAAAAACAATTTTATAAATATAGATTTTTATATCCGGTTCTACACTGAGGTTTTTCAAAAATATAAAATTTGTTATTGAATTTGTAACAATTTTTATGACCATCGCCACCACTAGAGATAAGTGAATTTCACCCTCCCTTTTCTATATTTCTTATGTTACCACAACATTGCATCACTTATATTGCAGAGATGTTCTACTATTGGACACAACCGCGCATAGTGTGTCCAAACCGATTTTTTTTTTTTTTTTTTGATAAAATTCTGTAACGCTAGATATATCTAAATGGAGTTTACCATAGTTAAAACTGATAAATTTTCCAGTTAAGTTGAAAACAAGCGCCTTTATGGTCAGGATCATAACCGGTAACGCTCCAAGTTTAACCACTTAAATAATGTTTATTAGTTAAAATTCGCCATTTCTTTTCATTTATAAATTGAGAATGAAACTAAATAGGCGTAGGCAGGTTGATGAGGTTCCTTTAAGTCCCATGTCCGTTGACATACTCAAATTGGCTTATAGGCCACTATATCGGCCTGTTATGCGCTTTAGTTACCCATAAGTTACTAAAGAAGTTCTGTGTCCTGCTCAATCCTCAATTTCCTGCAATCAACGTCTTTAAGATAAAACATGTTCTGTAAAGTATACTTCATGATATTTTGGGATCTTTGGATTGCATCCTACTTTTACCCAAGTTTAGAAAATACTGGGTCTCTTCACCTTTAAGTCACCCCGTAATATTATAGTAGTTCTGCCAACCGTTTGAGTGTTCCACATAGTTATGTGAGACTCTGTCGCCCCCTATCGTAGTCTGGCTTCCAGTACGATAAGAGACCTCGTATTTTCCAAGTAAACCATCGACAAAAATCTGGTTTCGTTAGCTAATTGTCAGTCTCCACTATCACTCTTTTATGGCCAGGTACTTAGATGATGTGAATCGTTCCACTTGCGGAGAAATCTTTTATAGGCTCATTATAACTTAAGACGGTCCGTGAAATCCTATCCTTGAATTCAAATGATCCCTATATTATAATTCTATTTAATTTATAAAGAGTCGCAGTCCTGTCATCTTGCTTGGAAATAGTCCTTATACTTCTATATAAAACCTATTTTTATTTTTGAATAAACTTGGGACAAAGGTCTGCTCACAAGCCCTATCTAAAGTTGGACAATTTAAAATTAATAAATTCTTTCAAGAAATATCTGCATTTAAAAATTTTCAAATGATATAGAAATTTGGGACTTACCGTTATTAAAAAATGAACAATTATCAGTCTGAAAGCTGCTTTGGAACCAGCATGCGTCACTGATGATTTCTTAACATAAAATCGACCAAAACTATATCATCTATATCAATTATAATGGTGATAATATTAAAATATGATTTTAAGGTCCAAATACTTCGTACAAACTCGAATCACAAATTTACTACCAACACATAGCAACCTTAAATCAACAATCATAATATTTGGTCTTTCGTCTTTATATATAAAAATAATAATGTGAAAGTATATATACGATATTGTCCTAGTATATGCGTATGTCACTTGTACATATACTCTTATATAAAAACACACACACACATATACATATTCACTACTAAAACACATAGTCCCAAACGTAATTTTTACAAACTCATTGAACTGCGTGAGTGTGAAAAAATAACAATTTAGATAAACATTGTGTCGCCATAGGTCGCGCCACAGTTAACCTCAGTGTATGTCACACAGTCATTCACATGGGTGTGAAGCAGCATCTTAATAACAAGAAAAGAAGAAACAAATATTTAATAGAATTTAACATAAAAGTTATTGTTGGTGTTTCATACAAACACATAAACACACGCACACAATTGATGCACAGTAAATTCGATGAACCGAAATAAAAAATCAATAATTTTTAATTATTTTTTAAGTGTATTTTGATACGAGTAAGAGCGATATGAATTTTGCGACCGTTTTTTAACCGTAAGTATAATTTTTGTTTTTCCTCATTCAATTTAAAAAAGTTTGACCATCCTATGGCCCCTAATGAGACCTTTTAAAAAATATGCTTACAGGTGTTACTTATCTGTTATAGTTTGGAGTTATTTACATTTGAACTTTTAACATTTCACAAAATCTTGAATCAGTTCCTCTAATCTCTATAATTAATACCTCGTTATTTTCAAATATCTTCATTTAGTTGAAAAAACATAATTTTTTATTAAGTAAAAACTATTGAGGTCAATAATTATACCTGGTCCAAAAATAAACAATTTTCAATTTTGAATAATTTTTCATTAGAAAATATGTGAAATTTATATTTTTCTGAGAAGTTTTTCATACAGAAAGTTTGAATTAAAATTTTGTTTCAAAAATCGTACAGGGCTATGTACAGACCCCCTCGAATTTTACCCATTTATTTAAAACAAAATTGTACTTGAACAGATATGTTCTAAAATTCGAAAACCCAAATGCAGTGTTGAAAATCGTAATGGGTCTAATCATATGAAAGCGGATTTTTCCCAGACCATCCATTTAACTTCTATAGACCAAAATCCAAAATTTTTCTTAAGATTTTGGGAATTTAATGAACAATTTTCGAATAAATCAATAATTTTGTTCAATACTTTCATTAGAATCACTACATATATTTTCGGAAAATTTTTAGAAATATAACCTTATTATTCATAATATCGGATGTATTTCCGAATTATCAGATAATGTGAACTTGTGTTATTCATTAATCAAGTCAGCAATAGTCTAACAGAAGATTGTAAAGCTCCAATCCATAAACAAGAGTGTATTTAATATCCAGACGATGTCAAGTCCAAACTGTAATATGTACGCGAAATATATATGAGGAACATGGTTGTCAATCCGAGTCAACTAGATTTAAGAGAACTGCAGGGATTAGGACCACGATGCTTTTACATTTTATAGATGAACATATTAACCCAATTCACAACTATTTGCAGATTCTTAGACTCTAGTGATTAAACAGTTGATTCTTTGAGGAACTGAAATATCTTAATAACTATAGATTTAAGCATCTTTTATTGAGATGGACTTTGCAATCCTAAGTTAAAGATTTATTTTCATTGTATTTTTATATAAAACACTTTGCATCCTGTATTATGGATGGACCAAACTTTTGTGAAATTTTCAAAGTTTTACACCTTTAGGTCCTTAAGCAAGTTGCATTCTTCATCAAACATAAGCGATCGATAAACACTTACCGATTTCATATGTAGAACCTTCATTTTTATTAAAATATTATGGGAATTAATTTCTCAATATGTTTAACTATTGAACCCACTGTGCGAGTAAAAGAATTATATTTTTCTTATATATTTGTGTGTGTAACAATTTTATGTCATCTACTTTAAAACACTTTTTTGACAAAGCGTCTGGGATCAAAAGCCGGTATTGCGAATAGAATTAAGCTAAACCTTCTTATGTAAACATGTATCATATATACTTACTTATTTACTTACTTACGTAAGTGTTTAGTAAAATATAAATAAATATTATATACATATTCGATTATGAGAATACGATCCAAACGCAAAAATCAAGTGAAAATGATAAAATCCAATAAGTCGAATCAAAAATACGCTGCAACTCTAATATTATGGAAACATTTACTACCAGAAAAATTATCATCTTTAACCTCATTCCAGAAAAAGGACTCATATGTCCATATTTAAGAGTTTTATAAGCTTAAACTCGTTTTCCGGGAAGACGCCTAAAATGGGAGCTATTGTAAAAAATATGGATCGATTGTTGTGAAAATATAAAAATATATTCAAAGTAGTTGGATAAGTAATTTTGCCGAATTACAATAGAATTAATCTTATATCTTAGAGTTTTATAAGCTTGAAACCCTATTTCGGGAAGAATCTTTATGTTAGAGCTAGGTCATATTATGGCCCCACCACAATCTAATTTTTTGGGTTTATTATATCAAAATAATGCATCTGGCAAATTTCAGAAAATATCATTTTCATAT
>PYHX02000158.1:65075817-65144393 GCA_004302925.2 Cochliomyia hominivorax | reverse complement strand
TTTTCTTACCGAACTTTGATGTTGTTTTAGATATCGTTATATAACTTTTTTACTATTGAATCGATATAGATAGTATTTAAATTGAAAAGTGCTCAGGATAACAACACAATTTATGTAACCAATTTAAAAAATTCGGACAATAATTCTAGGTATGAGAGTATTTCCAACAGACAGACGGATACTACTAAATCGATTTAGATTTTGATTTGATGCAAGAATATGTATAACTTAATGTGGTCTTTATTGTGTTACACACGGAATGACAAAGTTAATATACCCTCATTACCACTTGTGGTAGTGGAGGATATGAAAAGTGAAAAATATAAAATTATTTAAAATAGGAAAAACTGATGTGAGGGACAGTTTTTGAAAGCAACAATAATGTGTCGATTTGTTACAAGTTGATTTACATGGCTGCTCGTGACATCTGCTATTTCTAGACCCATTAAAAATATGAAATTACCATAAAATGGAAATTTTTCATTATTTCTATATAATGATCAGATCTTTAAGTACAGGTACAATTTTTGCAAATACAGTAAAATCTCCTCAAAGTGTAATTTTCATATTTTTACAATTTCGAACAAATTTGAATTAATTTTAATATGCCATTTTGTGTTCAGATATTTCACTGTATTTGTAATATATTTAGTTAAAAATGTATATTGTCCTATGTTGTCATTTATATTTTTAGCTCTTTTGTATAGGACCATGTAATTTACCAGACAGTCGGCCATTAAAATTGTTGACAATAAATATTTCTTTTAAAATTTTTTCAGTTTTCACTTAAATATTTTTATATTAATTGTGATGAAATTCTTCTTGTTAAAATTACATTTTATCTTCGATCATAATTTTTAATTTCGCTCTTATACTGTACACCATCGCAGGTAAGTAGTTGGGGTTTATGCAATTGTGCAAGAGTTGGTAACGGGCAGAAATAGCTTTATGTATACCGTTCGAGATTCAGAATCACTTTTTGTGTCGATTTAACTATGTCCATTTGGCTGCCCATATAAACCTTGTGAACAAAATACAAGTCACAGTTTTAAAAATATCTTGTTATGTCTTATTTTGGCGAAGCCAATTTAAAATGGTGATTGTGGGCCTTTTTTATTTCATTTAGCCCTCAAACAATATACTTCTGTTCAACCAACAGTGAAGGAGTAGGGTATTGTATAGTCGGACTTGACCGAATATAAGATTTTTATTTGAATATTTTGTTTTCGTTTTCATTTTATTTATTTTTAAAAATAAAACAGTTTTAATTATTATTTAACAGGTGAGGGATAAAATTAACACAAGCGTCACATTTTATTTTGACACTTTAAGGGACTCACAAAAATGCATCAATAATGAATTTAAATAAATAATTTAAAAAAGGGAGGAAATACAACAGACACAAAATTATTTCCAAAAAGTATTTATCGGTTATATTGCTGCTAAATCTAAAGAAAATTATTTGAAAGAAAAATGGATAGAAATTTTACTTTGGCCTAAATATCTCTTAAACTTCAATAGATATTCCACATATGCAAGCATATTTTTTGTATTTTTCAATCAAATCATAAAAAAAAACGTCATTTCCACTTCTAGACCCCGGGACACACTAGAATCATTTTCTTCTACAATTAAATTGGAACATATAAAAATATATACATGTGAAATGTCGTTTAAAAAAATATTCAATAATTCCAAAGTTATAGAACTGATTCCAAAAAAAAAAAAAAAAAAATTTGGGACCACTGTGTGTTGTGAAACAACAGAACACATTGTGCGACTATATTTTTAAGTGGATGCACAATGACTACAGCGTTTCCAACATTCACTCTTTTCATTTTATGCAAAGATTTGGACTTGCTTATAAAGTAGTTCCCAACTTGGTTGAAGCTGAAATTTCACGTTTTCTAGAATTGAAACAACTTGTTAGATTTTCGGCTAAATCTGCTCAATTGAATCAATTGAAATCACGTTAATTGAGAAACTAATTGCCAATATTAGTTTTTTTTAAATATTACGAACACATAATTCAAATAAGTCGAAGAACAATCATAAATAAAATCTCCACTTCCTTAATCATATTCGTAATATATTTTCTTTTGATCCATTAGATGAACGTCGTCAACGTATAATCAGGGGGCAATTAATATATATATTTTACTTGCAATAAAATTAAAATTTGAAGCGAGATAGACACATCGATCGCCCATCCATTTTACAACGGAAATGCTAACCGATATGAAATAACTTATTTTTCCCTCTCTTCATATCTTTTTCCGCAAGAAAATTCAGTCATATGCTTTTTATTACATCGAATAGTTTCATATTGTAAAGAAAGAGAGTTTTTTGTAAAACGTATATGTGTCAGGTATAGCCTTGTTAACGTGCTCAAAAATTTAACGAATTGGCATTGATTCCTGCAACTTGAACTTGGTGAAATGTTATATCCATCCATTAATGCCTCTATCACAGTAAAAGTGAATATACGTTTTTTTAAAGCATATAGGTTGCACTGCTCCACTATAATGAGATATATCTCTATATAAAAAACAGTAAGTGTTTACTCAAAATATCACAAAATTTAGAGGTTTTAATTGTGGATTTGTGCCCTAAAGAAGGACAATTATTAAGATAAATTTGAAACTTCATATGGTATAACTGGAATCAGATACGGACTAGTACTCTACTACATTTTTACTGCCCCAATAATTTTCTATAAAACAGTCTATGAAATTGGTCTATCTGCTATCGGGAAAAATATATAAACTAAAGCATATTTGCCTTTAGTCGTCAAAGGGTTAAATCTGCAAATATACAATCCACTACTGATGTTCAGAAATATTGCATTTTTTTGCGTTATAACGAACTTTCAATCAACGATATACTCAAAATATTTTACACCCTGAAGTGAAGCAGGCTCATTCGTACTATCGAAAAATTGGTATTATTTAAAAAAGTAATTTGTTGTTCCTGCAACCTTAGCACATATTAAACTGAACAGCTTCACTGCTTTGCGTTTTAATTGTTCTCCATCGACTGTGATATGGAAATTTCTCTATGAATGTCATTCAAAACTTCACTATATGAATCCTGATCAAAAGTATCATGCACAGCTTCATATATTGAAAGATCTTCCCAACATGTTTACTAAGCATTTCGTTATGTTCTTTAACCGGTAAGATCTTCGTCTCCTCATGTAGAGCTTGTATTGAGGACATTTGCATACAACCCGTTACGGTTTTTAAGACAGTATTTTGGTAACTTTGAATATATCTCCACTGCGTGTCACTAAGAGACACTGGAGCAGAATAATTTATTATTCCTACTACGAAGTTTTTGTGTGATTGCAGTGGCATTAGCTAAAGAGGTGTATAATAGGCTGTGAAATGTAATCCTAAGTTCCATCGACGACGATACCTCTTTAGTCCAGGTGGTGAAGAGTGTTGCTGTCCACTTTACTGATGAAAGTTTCAGGTTACGTGTAGTGAAGAAGTTGTAGATTTTGTGTAATAATCATTTACCAAACCTCATAAGCCATTAACTCTATTGTACAGTCGCCCGCATAAGTTATCATATCAACACCAAGTGGAGGTGCTGGGAGTTTCGAGAGGTAGAAATAAAACAAGAATGGAAACAGGACCCCTCCCTGTGGAACACCTTGTTTAACTTTACGGGGGTTTTGACTTTTGATCACTAAACTCTACAAACTTCTACTCAAATAATTTACAATTCATCTCTTCATGTTGTTCAGCAAAGAGAACTGAAGAATTTCCTGGAAGAGAACTTTATGACTGCAAGTGCCAAAAGCTTTTGACACAAGAATCCTACACTCTTAGTCCAAAGATCTATGGACTCATTCTATAAAATTAGCACAATTTCTTGATCTGCAGTTAAATCAGAACCTGAATAATAATAATTAACTTACTTTTTGCTTTAATTCCATGAAACTGTAATAATCTGAAGCTTATCATGAATAAAGCCAGACTTTATTTAAATTTAGTCTTAAACACATTCCTATGAAAATTTTAATTTAAAAAAGGAGTGAATAAGATCCCGTACATAAAAGTAAATAACTGTGACCATCTATTTATTGTCAAATCGCATTCGTACTATTAAATTTCGATATTTAATGAATCCAGTTAGAAATTATTGCACTTAATACAAGTTGAGTCTCACAGAAAATGTATAACAAATGTTACAGTGAATATTATATAACTGAGGTAAAATTACTGGCAGTAAAGCGCAAAAGCATAATATTTTAGAAACTCACCTTAAGATCCGACAATGATGCCATTAAATCATCCAATTCTTTTGTTGCCGAGGAAGCGTAAGCTTGATGGGCAGCATTATTTGGTGTAAATGAGTCCTTTTGTTTAACAACTTTCTCTTCCATTTGTCTCACTGAAAATTAAATAAAACAAATATTGTTTAGAATATAAAAAACAGTTAATAATTTAGGTGAAAACATACCTGGTCCATCGGGGCCAACAAGATTTTCAGTTTTTGTTTCACGTACTGTGATTGTAACATGACGGCCCGGAGTGGGAGATTTAGTGCGTGCTCTATGAATATTTAATAAGATTAAATTATTATAATGTTCAATTTATGTATATTAACTCACCCATTGGGTACAGCATATAAAGATGCATTATCCATTTCATTTAATAAACTATCTACAGTTGGACGTTCTTCGACGGAAGCATAACTATTGTAAGTATTATATTTAGATGATGGTGTACTATGGAAACCAGATGGACCAGAAGTATCTGAAGAATACGTAGTAATATTAAAATTATATTTATATAATAAATATACAAATAGAAAATATAAAAACAAACGAAATATTACATGATCGAACCAGACTTAAAATTTTATTTGAATAAATCCATAAAGGGAAGTGTGGTTTTTCATTCATTCATTCATCCATATAACAATTACTTTCCATGAATTAATATAAAAATTTATCATTAATTAATTATTATTTCCTTATAAAAAGGCATATTGATTAAGTCCACAATAACTTTAAATTATTAAATTATTAAGTACTTTTAAATGCTTAAATTTAGATGAAATCAGTTTCCTGTGAACCTGGTGCCAGTGACTTCAATAGAAATTTTCTCCCTTTTTAACTGTGCGAACCCCATATTAACTACCTTTATTAGTATCAAACAATGGTTTGCCTTTGACTAGGATGCTAACAGTTAGGCAACATATTTATTGCCATCTAGACAGTTTCTATTAACTTGGATGATCGGACTGCTTGATGCATCTGGTCGGACTTTCGGTTTTATCTGAAATGATATCCTACCCAACATAAATAATTTGTCTGTAATAATCCGCGATCTTAGCTAGTTGGTGACAATTACTAATGTAACACACAGTTAATAGTCGGTTGGAGCGGCATTATCAACTGCTGCAATGAATTAATTATCTAAAAATTTAGTGCATGCGTTTCCACGAGCAGAGCGAGCAATAATTCAATGTAATTTCTTGCTGCTTCTCTCACGTTCATTCACAGAAAGACAAATGTATAGTACTGTTGGTTGTTGTGGTAATAGTTCGGCTGTAACCGATAGCTCTTTCTTGGGGATAAAAAAAACTACCGTTTGATACAGCTATCGCTGAATTGAAAATCTTTGACCGAGTCTAACTCGGGTCGTTCCGGAAGAGATATACAAAGGGAACGAGTAGTGTTGGCCGGTCATTACTGCCGTAAACAGTTAGAAAAAAACTAAACATTTATTTTTACATTCAAATATGACGATTTTTAATCATTAAGGTTATCGTCCCCACTTTTGCTGCAATGAATTTAAAGTGTATATGTAGTATTTGTTCCATAACCCTTTGCTTTTGTAAGTCAATTACTTTGATTTCGCATAGATTTATACGATTTGGAGATATATTCAATTACTATTTTCCTCCCATTGTTTGGAATCATGCCCACAACTTGTTAAAAACTTAAAAGTGGTTCTTCGTATACATTTTTAATGAGATCTAGATCCGAACATTACAGTGACTATTCCACGACCCAAAGTAACTGATAAATTGAGAAAATGTTTAAATTTTTTTCAAAATGCTTCGGGGCATTGTCATGTTGAAACATGATTCCTCGGGGTTCTTGTGATTTTTGATGAGAAAAAGATGTTATTTTTAAACGAAATACTGAGATAATCCTCCTAACGCTTAAACCATTCCCGTTTGATGTTATGCATCTCTGAAACTTCGCAGAGTTTAAGGAATTGCTTTACTTTGTTGCATGCAATGCTTGACCTTCAGATTGAAACTTTTAAATTTTTGTTTCGTCTAAACATATAATTAACAAATAATGTAATATTATTAATTATTAATTGTTAATTATTAATATTAACCAGAAAATTGCTTTTGTGAAAAAATTCGTAATAAGAGCCTGACAATCTATTACCGTTCAAAACTTATATTTGTGCCAAATAACATTTTCTTGTTTTCAGACCTTTTTTGGACAATTTAAAATGTTTTGTATTAATATTTGGTTTATAAGACTCCTGAGTATTTTTTGCCGTTTCATCTACCCCCTTTTTTATAAAGACTTGAACAGTTCAGAAAACCCCTCAAAAGAATTAATAATCTGTTGCTGCGACTTTTTATGTCGTCCTATATTTTTAGAAAAAAAGCTCTTCATACTCTAGACTTTCATCATTTTGTTGGCAATTTTTCGACTAAAATTTTAAATTCAAATATTTTCAAATTAATTTTAATTTTTTCTTAACTTTTTAAGAAAATACACTTAATGGTATTCAGAACTAGAAAAAATTCTTTTTAAAACAAAATTTGAAAAAATAGTGAATCATTTATTAAAAGCATAAAATCATTGCCGCCTATTCTGCACCAAACTGTGTAGTTATAAAGTTAAAATTTATATATAATGAAATGCATCATACCTGGAGATAAAATCATTCGTTCTACAATTGACACAATCTAAAAAACTACTTTATTAGAATATGTTGAAAGTAATTTTCAATAATAGAGTGTAATACGTTACTAATAGATTTTTGTAAGACCATTCCCAAAAAAAAACACAGACCACTGAGGAAGATCGTTGTATATAATATTTAACGTGCAATTTGAATTAGGAAAATAATATGTTTTAATTGGGACATTGTAATGTTAGTTTAAAGTTTACCTAATGGTTCCCATTTTATCGATTTGTTAATGTCCATAAAAATATATATTTTAAAGTTTTTTAAGGTTTTGTAGCACCTTACAAACTCTTTATATTTTTACGTAATCACCTACACTTGCAAGATCAATCCTGCCATTATTGGCAGCAATAAATGAAGTCCTTAAAAAACTCTATATAGGTAAACAATTACGATATATTATATCCGGACAATTAGTACAATTAAAAACACCTTATTTTATAGAAAGGTGAAGGATTAGTTATTATTCTAATTAGTTATTCCACAGTGAAAAAAAGTTTTTAGATTGAAACTTAGGAAGCTCTGTGCCATTTTTGAAGTTCATGATTAACGTACTCTTCAATGTCTTTTTTGATTTCTTTAGCATTTTTTTTAGATTTGATTTGTAAAAGTACAAATGAATTAGTCTTGGCTATAAATTTAATGCAGATGGAGTTGCGTCATGTAAGAAGGCCAAAGTAAAACTGTCTACATCTAAACAAAAATGAACTGTTTTATTTTAGAAGATATTTTGGTCACCCATACTTTACACTCATCTAAAGTAGAAACACCAGTTTGATGACTGTTTCAGCACAATAATGAACTAAAGTATTTATGGATGTTGGTTAAAGATTAGTTGTTAGCTGTTTGGTGAGCCACGCAATCTCTGGACTTGAATTACATATAGAACTTCTTTCTTGAGAGAAATGAAATGACGCATCGGTACTGACTAAAACTAAAAAACGAAGATTCGCAGCAAAAGGCGTACTGAGATCGGAAGATATAAAGAAATTTTATTTGAATTTTTTTAACTTCGAAGTAAATGGAACTTAATTTGGTTGTTAGGAAAGAGTTCATGTATTGTATCAAATAAAGTGAACAAAAAGCTAATGATTTCTTTAGAATATTAAGATAATCATAAACTAAGAGATCTTACAAAAAGACAAAAACCGAATTAACTTTTTTTACAATCTTAGATACTTTCGGGTTTTCTTGTAAATCGTTTTCTTCAAACTGGGAGTTTTAAGGCGGTTACCCATTTTTTCCGCAAATAAATTTCATGATTTAGTTTCTTATCTAAATATATTTCAATATTTTATTTTTCCTTATTTCTTGATGGAACGTAATACTCGGTCAAATATTGTCAATCCAGCGACAGCTGTATTTAACGGAAGGTTATTAGTTATTCCAAATTGATTTTCAATTTGTTCTCTCATTAATATTAAAATTAAAAATAGAATAAATTCTCACAGATTATAAATTCCCCTTAAATTTGTATGTGTAAATATGTTGTACTTCCTTATGTAGTACCAACCTTTTCTGTCATAACCATTTCCATTATAACGGGCACTACTCAAGTCCTGTAACAATGAATCCAATTCCGATAAATTACTAGCCGTATTCAATTGTTGCTGGTGTAGTGATGCAGAAGATGGTCCCACACCACCAACATTTGTGCCATTATATTGTTGACGAGGTATGGCTCCTTGATTTTGATACTGACTAGATGTATTATTGCTAATGCCATTGTAACCACCCAAATGATGAGGTTGACCAGCAGAGGGTGACACAGATGTACGTGTTTCAGAATAATGTTCTTGATAGACGGGCTAAATATTTGCCAAAGATAAATAGAGATTAAATTCCTTCAGATTACATATTATTAAAAGACTATACCTGTGTTTGTGGTGGAGCTTTGCCCCGAAGACTGCCATAACCAGATGATGATTCAATATAATTGTGTTGTGGCTGTGGTACTTGACGTTGCTGTTGAACTGATGTCACTGTATTTGTTGTTGTTGCATAGTGAGGCTGCTGATGAGGTTGATGACCAGGCACACTATTTTGCAAATCGGCAAGTAATGCATCTGGAAAAATAAATACATACAATGAAATGAATATTAATAATAATCTTTTGTTATAGAAATTTATTGTTATTTTTACAAATAATTTATTTTATAAATAGAAAATATTATTACAATTTATTAGTGATTTCTTAAGTTCTTCTTATTTAACTTATGTATTATAGTATAATGATAATGATAATAATAATAATAATAATAATAATAATAATAATAATAATAATAATAATAATAATACCAAGATTATCATAGTCGCCAGAATTACTCATTTTATTTTTAATAAACAAATCCGAAGTGCAATAATTTTATTATATTTAAACTTTTTTTACAATAAATTTAATTTATATTTTAGTTGTTGTTCTTCGAAAAAACATTCTTTGCATTACTAATTATTAAAATAAAATGAACAATTTTTATTGAAACTCATACTGTATTTTATCTTTTCATACCAAATGCACGTTATAATGTTCTTATCAAAGCGGTATGAGGACCGACTATATTCTGTATGTTTACGTTTTACCGTATGCGAATAAAGGTGAGACATTTTTAATGTTACATAGACATAAGAGTGTGGAGAAGAGAAAAAATCGGTTCACTGAACAAATAGATAACGAAAAGGTTTTAAACGCCCATTTGTAATGGGGTACATACAGCTGCGGTCAAAATAATAGCACCACTCATATGTCACATCTTCGTTGCTAATTTGTGTTTTTGTTCAGGAATATTTTATCCACAATTTTTTAGTCTCATTATTCAAAGTAAAATCTCTAAGAAAATGGATGCATTCGATTGCAAAGAGAAAATATCAGATTGGGACCTCTCAAAATAATAGCACCATTTCTATTATACTTGGAAAAAAACATCAAAAGTCCAACATTTAGTGCTTCTGTATATTATAATTAACAAAGTTTTCAAGAAGCGTGTTATTGGAATTGAAAGAATGGGTCGGCCTAAACAAAGTACTTAAAAAACGAGAGCTTATCAAAAAGCTTGATTCTCATAAACATACTTATGCCGAAATAAGAAATATTATTGGATAATCAAATAAAATGATTAGAAATACCATATTCTACATATTAAAAGTAGGGAGTCGTGGATAAATAACTGTGACGACAACATTAGTGGTTCATGGTATATAGCGTTAAATGATGAAGGCGACATTTATCTCAGCGACAAAATTTAAAAAAAAATAATCACAAGGTTTAGGGAATATAATTCGAAAGCCCATAGACCATGAAAAGTCTCCCTCTTAACTGCAACGCATGTCACAAATAGAGTTTGCTAAAACTTATTTGACATATTATAAAAGGTATTTTGTTAAGCGATGAGTCAAAATATTCTTTATTTGTAATGAGGGGCCTCCATAGCAAGAAATATAATAAAAATTATACAAAAAACTTTCTAGTTATATGGTATGGTGTTGGACCCATTTACCGTATTAAAACTATTATGGAAGTCTCGGAATATATGAAAATATTAGACGATGTAATGATACCGTATTCAACTGAAAAATGTCACTGATTTGGACCATGCAACAAGAAAACCACGACCCGAAACATACCATAGCTAAAATAGTGGTTTCAGACTAATGGAGTCATTGTAAAAAATAGCTTTCCCAATCTCCGTATACGTAAAAAAGAAGGGGTTGGTAATGAAACCGATCAATATTATGAATATATGAATATGATGCTATTACTTTTACCGCATCTGTATGTATATCAGTGATGGGGAATTTGAGTTTGTTTATTATTTATCATAAGTTTGCAACAACATTATCTTTATTTACGGTATATTGTGAAGTGTTACCTGATTGAATATTGAACTATAAAGACCTAAAATTAATTAGCAAAATTCTATAATTTCTGTTACAGGATATATTGAAGGTATTTCATTTATGACCAATATTGTTTGTACGATTATCTGAAAATATAATGTATTCCAGCAAAGGCGTTCTTTATCGAACCAAACTAATGGTAGTACGAGGGCAAGAAATTGGTTCTCCGTAAAGACAGGACTACTAATCAGACAAAATTGTCAACTAAGCAACAGCTGTATAAATCGAAAGTTCTTTTCCTGGGAAAAATTTCAACAAAGAAAATCTCGGTTAAAAGGCAAATAGTTTATATTGGCTATGTAATATGTAGCAGAGCATTATCATGATGATTGAACTCTTCAGACAAATCAAATACACAACTGCTTTATTGCAGTTCGGCTTCGGAGTCTGGTTATCCGGGTTTTACATTTAAGTGTTTATTTCTGGAGTTATCTTAAAAAAATACTTTTGTATCGGCCAAGCGTTATTTCCGAATTGCAAAATTATCTTTTAACGTCACTCGGCTTCAATTCATATTAGACACAATTTCTATAATTTTGAGGGTATCAAAAATCTTATTGTATGATTTAAAAGCAAGAAGAACCTGAGTTGAGTCATGTGTGTCATCCTTTTCGGCTAACATCGTTCATAAGTTTGATCGCAATCTTGTAAAGTAGTATTTTATAAATTCGACAGTTAAAATGATCACCGTGATTTATAACATTTTTAAGTGATTGAAGACAATTTTCACTTTTCTCTATAATGAACTATATTATCGGTAATAACACAAGGTTAGCAATGATGTAGGCGTTTTCGTAAAAATTAAGCAAATTTAATAATGAATAAATGTAGCATTCTAGAGACTATAATTGTAGGTATTAGGGGATCGGGATACGAGATAACATGATCTGATTTTCTTCGCCTCGAGGGACGACACATGGTCTCTGTCGGGTTTTTCCTGCCGCTTTTTAAAAGCACATGACGATGGTCAATCGCATCGAACTGCTTGCAAACAAAAACTATCTGACCAAGACTGAACGGAAAAGCTTTAATATGTCGAAAACACATTTGAAAAGTATGTACATTGACGGCGTTAGACTATTAAATTTCTACAGAAGCTACCAGGTACAATAAAGGAGAGTAAGCTGTTCTTTAACTCTTCTATTCCAGACATGCGCTCTATGTATTAAGTTATGCTAAAGCTTTTCGTTCCATTCACTAATATTCAGAACGAATTTAGACGGACTAACGGAATTAAAGGAGGAAGCACTAATATTTGGGATTTAGATATTAAGACCTCCAGGAGGCTGAAGACTATTTCGATTTCTCTTTTTTCTCTTTTAATGTAATCAACAAAGTCAGACTTAAGGACTTTCTCAAATCCTCATCTCTTTTATTTCATTTTTAATTACCACTTCAAAAAAAGGCCAGTTGAGTCACTTTTTGGCTTCCACAAAGTTTGGTCATAATATTTTTTTCCTTTTAATTGCAGCTAAGCAGATAATTGGTTTACTATAGTTCAGTTAAATCCTGATACAATAAGTTTAATACAAAATGTAATATCTTATCGAAATATTAAGCGGGTTCACGCTTTAGTATTTTTCAGTTTTTTTAAGAAAATTGGTGGTCAATTTGTTGGTGGTAAGCAAATCTACCCAGTTTGCTCTGTTGAAACTATGATATTACCTGTCCTTGCTCATCTCATCAAATAAGCTGAATCTATCGATCTTTTTAAGCGTCGTCGACAAGCCGCTCACGTTTCGGACTTAATAGATAATACCAATCAGATGATTATTTACAGAAAAGCATACATTAAAAGAAACAATATTAAATACTTGGAATGAAGAGGAATTAACTGATGGTGCTTATGAACCTATTTAAGGGTCACAATTGGTGAATTTAAAAACCGAAACCGGAAACCGGTTAACAGGTTTTTTGCATTTTAGAAAACTGGCCGATTTCAAATAATTTCTATTTTCGAATTATTCGTATTATATATAATTATTCGATTATATAGTGCAATAATAATTTCATGAAATTTGTTACATGAAATTTTTATTTGTTTGATATAAGAACAAATGCACATTTTGATTAAGATGGAATCATTATTTCAATTTCATTCCATATAAAGTCCATTAAACGGTATGTTTTTTATTGGTTCAAATCTAAATTTCTATTAAATAAGTTATTTTTCTATAAATTAATGGTAATCAAACAAACCCCGGTTAACCGGTTTTTAGACATTATACCGTATTTGAAAACGCTTCTTTTTTAAAGCCAAATTTTCGAATATCTCGGCTTTTTTATTACGCTAGTCACAATTCCCTTGGAAAGCATATGGTAAAATTGGAAAATAATACTTGTAGGTGGTGCATTGAAGCTGTGTGAATGTGTCGCCCTATTTCCCTCATACTGACAACAGAGACATTCCCGTTTACCATTGGACTTCTTCAAGCCGGCTAACTGAAGATTGTAGACAACTTTTATGACAAAAAGAGCGAGAGCTGAGAAAAGGCAGGTCTTAGAGAGAGAAAAAAGAAGCACAGTGAACCATAGGCAATTTATGGATGCAGTCACATATCTAAGGAATTAAATAATATTTAACAAATTATGCAGCCAACTTAGGTAAAGCTTATAGTTCAAATTCAAACATTAATTCCTTAAATCCCACAATTAATAATTTGTTTGCAAGACAATTTCCTCATTTCACGTTTCTCATTAACAAGTGATTATATAAATTTAAAACAACAAATAAACTTACCCAAACGTCTTTCAAATTCGCCCACTTTAAAACAATCAGTGGGGGTACTATAAAATGATGATGACAAAAGTTTTGAAGACATTTTTGATTTTTGGATTTTTTCAAAATTTATTTGGTTCTTTTTTCTTTTTCGTAATAAATTAAATTTGGTAAATTTTTTTTTCTAATTTATACTTTAAAATTCTTAAACTTATTAACGTCACTTTTAGTAAAACACTATAATAAATAATAAATAAAATAAATTAGTTTTAAATTTACAATTTATTTGAAAAAATATCGATGTTAACGGTTCAATAATCCAAACAAAAATGGCGTTTGTTTTGTGTGTGTGTTCAAAATGAGACATATACACGAACTCACGATTCAATCCAATTAAGGAATTAATATTCAAATATTTTATTCTTCAATTTTGGTGCGAAAAAAGAGAAAATGAAGAAATTGATTTTGTTTTATTCCAATATTGTTATTGTTATTATTGTTGGTGGATTAAAGCGGATTAGAGACTCATATATATTAGATAATCATCTAAAATAATTTGAGTGTTGAATCGATTTAGAAAAAAATGATTTAAATTCTAAATATGAATAAAATATTTATGTTCTTTTACATTTAACTCTAAATATTTTATTTATTAAAATTATGAATGAATGAAAAAAAGTTGTTTTAGAATCAACCAGAATTACGAGACACCCACAAGATTGAAATTCACTTGTTTAGATTGAATACAGTTATGAGCAGATTTCTGTTGTAAACATGTTAATTTTACAAAGTAGTTGTAGTAAAACTTTGAAAGCAAGTACCCCTTAGACCATAGGAGTTGAAGAAATTTTGTATATTTCCATTAAGTTTCCACGAACGTGAAAGAAAGTGATGTGAAAAAGCTATACTCTTGGAGAATCAAAAATTACTTTCTCGCATTTAAAATCAAGGCACTTGAAAAACTGAAACTGATAGTGATTAAAACGCTGATATTAAAAGGCGATTTTGCAATAATCCATATATAAACTTCGGAAAAGTTGTAATGTTTTGTATTTATAAACCCATACCGAATCAACTGATTCATAATCAATCAGAATTTTCGACTACACACTGGCGTATAATCTTCCATCATAACATCATGTGGTTACGTATTGAAAGACAAATCAAAAACTATTTAAAAAATAGTGGATACAATTTGAAGGTTTATACGTCTTACAAGCCAGGACTTTTCCATTCCAACTACCATTTTCGAGCAAAAAAAAAAAAACTACATTATACTATTTGTGCTCACAAGTAACTACAATTATAGACATGATTTTGCCTCTTGCTCCTACGATTGGAGTAGAAACGAATAGTGACAAATTCCGGAGTTAAGGCCTGAGTAAAAATTAAACTGAATTCAGATTTTTCACACATCAAAATACCAGGTCAAAATTAACTATGTCAGAGATGGTGAGACATTTTGACCTATAGTAGCTATGGATAAGGTACGCTCGAATATCATTAGATATCGACTAGCTGGAACCTAAGAGGCTAATCTCCAGGTTAGCTTCATTTCCAGCATTGTACAGATCTAGATTTCCTGAAATATGGTCTCTATATTATAAGTCATTATAGACCTCTCAAAAGTGATATAGTGCTTAAAGAAAATATCATTTGTACATTCAATTGACTTTACAACCCGTCCAAAAATATGAACTCAGTCATTTAAATTTATATACGACGAAAATATATTAATTTTATGGGTTCTCTGAACCGATTGGAATTGTAATTGAAAATCATTATTATAACCGAATGCTATCCAAATTGACAGACTCCAATAGTTCATGTCAATATTGAAGATTTAATTTAACGTAACAGGGCAGCGTACGCAGTTTAATGGAAATTATGAGAACCTTTTTATACTCATGTTAATTTTGGCGACTGAGACAAAAATAAAATTTAAATACTTGGATCTTATTTAAAGATCCAAGTATTTAAAATACTTGGATCTTATTATTTTCAGAATTTCACTGGCATCAAAATTATTAATCCTTGGTTATAGCTGGACTTGCCTTGAACGGTTAACTGAAGGGCGTATAAAACTTATGTCGCAGAGAGAGAGAGAGAGAGAGAGAGAAAGAGCAAAAGCAGGGTTAAGAGAAAAGGAAAAGAAAGAATGAAAGTAATTATTATACACCATAGGTTATCGGTTATTTCAATCGGTGACATCCTTATAACTTATAACCTTTAACTCTTTATATTATCATAATAGAGCAATTTTTTTAAAGAGTCAAATGCTCAATGCAATTTTTTTAAAGAGTCAAATGCTCAATGCGCTATCTTTCACTAGCGTCAAAATTATTATTCCTGTGTTATTGCTGGACTTAATAAGAACGGTTAACTGGAGAAAACTTATTGTGCCCAGAAAGGAGGGAAAAAAGAGTAAGAAAAGATGGAAAAAAGTAATCATAATGGATCACAAGATCTCTATGGATGTCGGTTATTTCATTCGGTGTCATCTTTATAACCTATAACTCCTTAAAATAAGTGTTATAGGTTAATATAGCAATTTTTTAAATGTATCAAAATAATTTCACTTTAGATCATTTGGAATGCCGTTTTTTATAAATTTTACTATTATTTTATATTTCAAGAACATTTGTGCTATTTTTCTTCACATATCTGTACATTTTCAAAGCAACAAAATTATGAATGAATAAATTTTTTGTTTCTTAAAAAAAATAAAAAATCTGAAATATAAACCTCCAACATTCTAAATGCGTTAGAAATATTATTATGGTAACACTAACTAACTTAACTAAAATGTTAATGTATTTATTTTTCATTTAATATCAGAGTAAATAACGTTGTTGTCGATATTTTAATCGTGGGTTGGGTTTTGCTAATAATGATTTTGTTTTTCGAAGTAGTTTTGACCTAATAAATATTGAAAACATAATACAAAACTGTTACATATTCAGAAATAATAATAATTAATGACTAAAAATTATGTAGACATGAAAATTTAAAATAAAATCTACAGAAATATTCGTGTTTTGAATTGAAATCAAGAGTTTATATTGAAAGAAAACCATTCGAGGTTTTCTTGATATTAAGGAAAATGAAATTAGAAAACTTTTGATGAGAAAATAACATGCAAAATAAAATTTTCTTGGCGTCAAAAACATAAAGAAAAAAACATTTAAAAATATTCTAATATTTGTATATACTGGTGTGGCCAATATAAGGGGCCGAACATTTAATATAAACTCGCACGCGACAATTTAATTCGCCGCGATGTTGTTTTCAGAGATATTTGATTTGAAATCTTCGATTACTTGTCATGATAATATTTTATGTTTAGACATTGACATAAATGTTATGACATAAAATTTAATTTATTTAAAATTTCTTTAAATCTTCCACAAATTGTAATAAATTTTAGGGGGCCAAAATTTCTTAATTATTAAGAGAAAAAAAATATTAAATTATCAATATAAATAAATATATCTGAACATCTATAATTTGTATTCGATGAAAATATAGCACACATTATGAACACCTGTATTTATGAAAATCTCAAGAGTCAATGCCAAAACAGAAATCAATAACACACAGAGAAAAAAATATATATTTTTTTCAATAATAAAAAAACATTTAAAATCTATTTACGGTATCTGTGTCTATTTCTTTTAATTCTACGCAATTTATGTTTTAAAAAAATCAAAACAACCTACGGATTCTATTTTTATTCACTAATTTCATAAACGACATTCACAATTCTTGCTGGCTGGGTTCCGCCATATAAAAACTTTTAATTTTTTTCCGCCACACGGAAATTTGTAGAGAAATTTCATTTGAGAATTTTTTCTATATTTTTACTATAAAAAATTAACAAAACTTTTTTAAAAACATGAAATTTGAAAATTAAAATATAAAAACTCATAATGATTTTTCAATTATTTTTATAAAAATTAAATTTTACATAAATAAATATTTAAAATTCTCAAGATTTTTCTAATTATTTAAATAAAAATTATGTTTTACAAAAAAAAAAAAAAAATAAATAAAACTTTCGAAATATTAAAAATCCATTCGAATTTAGTACACTGAGAAAAATCTATACATTTAAAAATGAATCTGTGTTAGTTTTTGGAACTTATAGACAGTTAAGCTACTGGACCGATTTTGCTGAAATTTCAAATTTGATCCCAATAAATTTCTCAAGTAACCAATTTCACAAGACAATACATGATTCGGATAGAATCAGGAGAAGAGGCAGCTCCCATACAAAGCAAATCACGTTCATAGGTTTAGGAAGAGAGGTGGCCACCATACAAAGAAAATGAACTTTTTGGAAAATTTTGACAACTTTTATGTCCTAAACTTTTCTTATAAATTCCCTCGATTATTAGCAACATAAAACTTTTAAATTGCAAAATCTGCCAGAACATATGTTTCGTATTCCACTGTGCAGCACGAATATGCTTTAGTAACTTGAATTCACTTTCATGCTCTGTTCTCTCTTTTGGTCTCAAAATTTTTAGCAGTGTTCCAGACAGAACCGAGCACTGAGTTAACCGGGATGCTTTCCTAACGAATGTGTTGGAAGCCCTTTGGACCATCATGTGACCATTTTTTTACCTAAACCAGGTTTTCTATCAATAGTCAATTTATAACATTGAAAAAACCATTCGACCGCAGACCTTTGAATCCTTGACCAACTTTTTGTAGGACCAAGTTGAGTTTTTTGTAAATATTTAATAATTTCTGTTCCCTCATTTTAATCAGATTAACAATTTATTCATTTGTTTGACATTAAACATAATAACTGACAAAGGTAATTTGATCAAACAATAAAATGAAATAATATATGGATTAAAAGTTGTAATGGAAAACGTGTGCTACAAATTTTCACTTAAAATTGTTTACTCAAATTAGGGTAGTTAGACTAAAGCTTTACACTGTTTATAAAAAGAGTAACGTTACTGAATGTCATCCCAAAATCTAAACGGCTGAAATTAGAAATATCATTTGGACTGTGTGTTTCTCTCCCCCGTATAGATCCCCTTCTAAATATTCGGAGGTAAAAATTTAATCCTTTTACACCCGATAGAAGTGTATTTTTTAACCAGTACATATGGAACTAAAGTCATGAACGAAATAAATCTGGGTCGAAAACAGGTGCAATAAAGTGCGTAAACATAAGAAATTGTTATCTATTTATAATCATGTAAATGTTATGGACCGATATTTTTATGAAAGGTACTTGCTCCTGGTTAGTATTATTGTTGGATTCTCGCCATTGAGATACCTAAAACACTCGTCTAAATAAATCTGTTCAGAATTAATAATCTAATCTAATGAATTAATGGTAAATTCCCGCCTCGAATTTTAAAGGTATACAAAGACATTTTCACAGACCGGTACAGAGCGGAATCGAGTTTTCGGAAATCTTTAAGTATTAAGTGGCAAATTGTTATTTCTCATTCAATAGACGGACATATTTTCATTTATTTTTGGAAAATTTAATTTCCCAACTTTGCAGCCTTTAACTCCACCCATAAAGCCTTTATGGATTTAAAACTCGGAAAGTTATAATGCTAATTTCCTCTGCTACAATTTCGTTAAATTTAATGTAGATTTATAGATTTAATTAAAAATTAAATAAAATCCATTCTGCCCCACTATGCAATACAGTAGTACTTACAGGCCGGTAGCGATTAGTTAAAAGAGAATCGATTTTCCATCTAAAAAAACGATTATTTTGTGAACGATTTTATACAGCCAACTTTATGCTGATATCGATTAATAGTATTCGATTATTAGAAAAGTGTAATATTTTAGCACTTTAAAAATTAATTTTAATCGATTAAAAAATCGATTAGTAGGACCGATTAAACGAATAAAATAATAAATCGAAAACTTGAGATTCGATTATTAATTTTGGTCTTTACTTTTAAAATGTTTTTTTTACAAATTTCTCTCTGTGTAAATATCATAAATCAAATAAAAATACTTTGATTCACTATAAATAATTTTTTTGAAAATTTATACAAAATTAAATTTTGCTAATAATTTTTCTTTTATTGTTTTATTTAAATTTTTATTTTTTATTGTTTGAATTCTAATTTTTTTTTTTTTTTTTTTTTTTTCAAAAAATAACAAGAAAAAAATTAAAATATTCGAATAAACGAATAAACATGAGTCCAAATTAATAAACAATTTTTTAAATAATAAAAATATGAGAATATGAGAAAAAAATAACATTTAAGTTTTAGACATAAAACAACTGAATATTATTTATGATTTGAAAATGAATGATGTAATCGACAATTAAGAGCACTTTTATAGGAACTTATTGATGTGAAAGTGAAATTTAGCACAATTTTTAAAATTCAAATTGAAATTAATTTAGAATTTTTATTTGCAAATTTAAAAAAATCTCATAAGAACGAAAAAAAAGTGAAAAATAAAATCTTTAAAAAATTGAACCCAATCAAACTTGTTTTATTATAAATCTTTTACGACATAATATATAGTGGACCGGATATTATTTATTAAATTAAGCGTAGTAATTTCTTTCATTAGCTATTAAACTTTGACACCCTTTTGAACACTTAAGTAAAATTGACACAAAATTTTGATGGGTTCTTCAGTGTGTCCAACAAAAAATCTTAAAGTAATAAAAATTGAAATTCAATTACCCACAGTTTAAACTCCCTCCCCGTTTATTAGCTACTTAAAATACTACAAACATTTCTCAATTAATATTGATTGATAGACATGCACAATAAATGAATGGTTGACAGATGGACGCTTGGACAGACATTAAAATCAACAATTAATCATTGGGCACAGCTGTTTGTTGACAACGGAACGGACTACTCGACTGCATTATTGTCATATTTAACCAAAGTTGAAGTTAATTTTGATGATATTTTTTTCTTCTTTAAAATTTTTAAATTACACAGTGGGGCAAAATCAAATTTAATTGGTAAAAATTAAAATTAAATTGGAAGACCATTAATAAATTCAAGAATAATAAAGACTTGAATTCTTTGTTTGTAGATTGTCTAGAAATATATATAAAATAAAACATAAGTCTTGGATCTTCCTTGTAACTCAACAGCAAAAGTGTAGGTACCATCTAAAAATAAAGAAAATTAAAATGCAAAGACTAAACGTAATGTTATTCCTAATATTCAGTAGAATATCCCTTAAGGTAAAGTACTTTTTTAAATGATTTGAGATTGATTGTACATGTTTTTTGTATACTCCGGTCATAGTTGCTGCCATTCGCTCATAATTAAATACTTAATTGATTTTTGTGTAAAAATGTTTGGCTACGTAATCGTTTTTTCCAAATGATTCCAATCAGTTGTTACAACAGGTTCTATAAATACCGAAAGCTAAAACAAGGAATGTTTACGAAAAAGTCTACTTCCATTCACAAGACTTTATAATGTGTCCAATTATTTTTTTGGCATAAATAAATTGAGTGGTGTAGTATTTGTAACAAGAGAGGACAATCCTTTAAACTGCCCTGAGATAAGGCCAGTGGAGATATTAGGCTCTATAGTATTGAAGAAAAGAAAAAAGTGTCTAAAATGTGTTAGATATATTTAACAGAGATGGACCTGTGCGAGCAAAGTGACAAAAAGGTTCTAAATTTCATCATTAAAAGAAAATTATGTTGAAATCATTTTATAATTTTTTGTTCAATTGTGCTAATAATTTCAAGCAATTAAAAAAATTAAAACTGTAAATTTAATTTAATAAAATTTATTATTATATAGACATGTTTAGAATTTTTCGATCTCAATCCTTTATCGCACCAATAATAAATGATTTTAAACACGTTTATAATTTGCTGTTTTAAGTTTTTATTAAAATCCTGAATGCGTATTTGTAAAACTATTTTAGGAGGTGCCTACACTTTTGCAGTGTTAAAATATAGAGTTACCAGAAAGGTTTCCTTATTTTGAGTTAATTTTTATTTATTTTTATTATAAATTAGAAATAAATTTATAAAATATATATAAAACCTATTATTTTTTCACTTAAAAATTTAATAAAATTATTTACTCAAATTAGGGTACCAAGACTTATGCTTTTTAAAGTGACTTCAGATTTCTTTTCAAAATCACAGAAATATAACATTGTTTTAGTTTTTTTCAAACTTTTTATGGTAGGACTTGGTAAAGCCTTGCATTCAGATTTTTAATCATAAAATAATATCCAAATAATTCAGCTTCCGTCCCACTGTTCATTCATACATTACAAGCAAAGTGGTTAGTTGGTGGATGGTGGATGGCGGATAGTTAATTGTTGGATTGTTCGGTTTGGACACTCAAACGCATTAAGTTCAATTAAAAAGAATGAGGAACACAAAAAAACGTAATGCATAAAGTTTAACTTTGAACAAAATGGAGGAATGGACGGATGGGACATGAAACGTATAAAGTACTTAGTGCTGGTATCAATGACATCCAACAACCACAAAGAGTAAATGTTTAAATGGAATGAATATTTATTACAATGTTTGTTGTAAGTGCAATTGATATTTTTGTAACATTAACAATTGTTGTTTTTGCAATTAAATTGTAATTGTTGTTGTTATTGTAAATTTTTAATTTATATAAGAGGGGATTTAATATTTCTATAATTATAGAATCGTGTCAAAGTTGAAAATATCATACAGAAAAGATATTGGGTGAAGCATTCATTTTCACGTACTTTTAAGTTTATCAAAGTTTGAATTGTTTAAAAACCGTTACATTTTTTACTAAGAAGTGAGACAGAAAGGTCCTATCAAAAATTGTAAGCCTTTTACAGGTCCAATTACTTTAAAAATTTTCTAAATGTTTATTAAAATAAGTGACGATTTAAATTACTAAAAGATTTCTATATATTGAGAAAAGACTTCGGGCTCGAAGAGAAGTCCTACATTTGGATAACAAAAATTAAAAAGTGCTCCAAACACTTTCAGCAGAAAATCGGAATGGATATTTTTACGTATCGTTTAATAGACGTATACAATTTAAAATTATAGTTTAGTCGCTATAATCAATAGTAAACATATTATGGTTGTATTAAGAAAAGAGAGTTGTGCCACAAACATAACTCATTTCGCATTTATTATATTATGATTGTGCACAGTGTTTAACCATAATTTGGTTATGACACAAACATATATTTTTGCTGCTACAACCATAATATAATTAGTATGAAATAAAAATAATGGTTTTAAGAACGAAATTTCAAGTAACTACGAAAAAAAAGCTTTCAAGCGCTATCAAAACAATAACATAGATTTTATGAAAAAATCAGTTCTCTAACATGAAAGTTCTTTATCGACATCTTGTATCAATAATTGATCACCTTATGACCATCGATTTTTTTATTAAAACTTTTAATTAGAACGTTTAAAGGTCACACTTAACAAAAAGGCTGAAAAATAGAGCATTTTAAGCAAAATCTATGGCAAGAGTTTGGCAAGAGTTTGATTGTCATATGTCTGTCTTGACTTTAAATTTATCAAAAAATACCCATCAGGGATATCAAGAATCCACTATAAATAGTTATAATACCGATCAAAAGAGCTGAAGGATACCGACTATTTTAGGCTTAGAGCTTCATCAAGAGTCACAAGTGATTTTTGACTTTAACTTTATCAAAGCGAGATCCTTTGGACAATGGAGAGTACATGAGTAATCGTTACATTCCTTTCGATGAATAAGTGGCTTCATTTAAATCTTAAAATGTACGTCATCTTTTTGGCGACGAGACCTACTTTAACTTCGGTGTTAACAACCATAATTTACGCATTGAGAAAATTACGGGTGATTATTGAAAAAGTGACTGTTTGCTGCAGTTTATGTGTTGTTGGCATCACAGCCACCAGGTACTTCTTCGAAAGTGATGTTGACCAAGGAGTTATTGTAAATGATTTTCAAAAACCCGAACGAATAAAATTTATGAACGAAAAAAAAAGAAATAACTTTTGCATCGTATTGTAAGTTATGATAATAAAGAATTCACTATGTTTACTATAGAGTGCAAAAAGTCATATATATTTCCCGGTCAACGAGCCAAATCGAAGACGAAGTGGAATATCCAACACGCTATGATAATGCAACGCACTTGATAGAATCAGAAAGTTGTTTTGTATTGTAAATGACGAAATCTGATCTAATGATTACAGGTGACCTGTACTGAAAACAGTTGATCCAAAAACGGTTGATTCAACTAAAAGGAACAATCAATGACCAGTATTCGACCAGATACGAGGCCATAATCTATTACATAATGCAAGATCTTTTAAAAAGTACTTGAAAATTGCAGATGGGAAGTTTTGATAAACCCGCAGGATAGACTTGATTTATTATTTGCGGCTGTTTTAGAGCGGAATCCACATTAAGCCACTTTAAGGTCACATTTTAAATAATTTATCAATTAATTTTTATTATATAAAATGCATTTTTTAGTTGGTAAACAACTTCTAGTGGATAAAATAGTGCAAATATTAAGTTTTTTCTTTGAGTGTAAACCCAAATATTTACACAAGGAATTAAAAATAAATATGTTTACAATACAAACACCAACAACATTTTTTTGTTTTATAAAATTCATTTTTTTTTGTCAAAATTTATTGCAAACAAAATAATTGTCATTAAAATTAATAGATTGACAGCAAACAATTGGTCAGAAAACACAGAGGGACAGAGAGACAGACAGTCGGTCACAATGTCCAATAAAATTGAAAAAAAAATGTTATTGTTTAAACAATTATGACAGTTGTCGTCCTCTCTCACATCCACCAATAACAAAACAATATAAAGTTTTAATTTTTTTATTTAAAATTATTTTTTTGCAAAAATAAATTTAAATTAAATTTTATACGACGACAACAACAACAACAAAATCAATTTCATTTTCTAAATCACTTTTTTCACATTTAATTGTTTTAAATTAATTTAACAATTTTCTATTGATTTTTATCAATTTATTTAAATACTCGTAAAGTAATTACAGTGATTTTTTTATTATTAAGTTTTTCCAATTTAATTATTATTTTTTTAATTAAACAAATAAACACACACGTTTGCACAAACAAAAAAATTGTTTTCTTTCGTTTACGCGCAAAAAATCGTTAACGCGACAAAAATCGCTCGCAAAATCTTATAGACTGACTGACAGCAAAACCAAATGATGCTGCAAGAGTGTATTAAACATTAAGAAAAATAACAAAACAACAACTACAACAATAACAAAAAAGATCTGATCGAAAAATACCAACAACAACAAAAAGTATATGAAAACATTAAACAGTTTTTCAGAAATTTTTATTTTCTTACACTCAATTTCTGTAGCATTGACTCAATTGTTTTGTTCATACTCTCCTACACATACACATACGATACAATGTAGTCAATTGAAAAGGAAAAAACGCTTTAAAAGTCTATGACCACTTTAGGTTATAGTGAACTTAGACAGATCTAAAAGACTTAAATATAGTGAAGACTATAGACTGATTTATAGTCAAGAATTTAGTCGGATCCATGATCAATCTTCAGAATGATCTAAAGTCTAGACACATCTATAGTCGTGGCAATAGTGTGATCCATATACAAGACTATAGACTGATCAGTAGACAAGGCTACAGGCTGATCTACAGGCAAGACTACAAACTGATCTATAGTCAAATACTTTATTCAAGACTAAAGACTGAACTATACTGGAGACTACTGACCTATAGTTTAGGAGAATCTTTGAAGATTAATCTATAGACAAAACTATAAATCGACCTGAAATCAAGATTGAAATATAATCAACAAATAATACTGATCTACAGTCAAGACTATAGACTGAAATGAAGTCAAGACTAATTACTGATAATTAGACTAATACATAGTCAATACTTCAGAATTCTCTAACGCAATAGACAAGTCTACAGACTGATCTGTAAACAAGACTATAGGCTGATCTATAGTGAAAATTTCAGACTGATCCGTAGTCAAAACTATAGACAGTTCTATAGTCAAGAAGATAGACTTATCAATAGTCAATAGAGATAGAGTGATATATAGACAATACTATGGATTGAGCTAGAGGCAAGACTATAGCGTGATATACATAAAGTCTTGACTATAGTGCGACCTAAAGTCGAGAATATGGAACGATCTAAAGTCAGGACTACAAATTGATTTAAAGTGAAAAACATAGTGTGTGGGCTGATGTATAATGAAAACTGTATTGTGATCTATAATCAATATATAGTATATAGCCAATGCTATAGAAAGACTAGAAAAATCTTTAATTCACTATAGAATGATCAATAGAAAAATTATAGATAGATCTATTAAAAAACTATTGATCGATCTATTGTTAAGAATTTTGATTAATATATAGGTAATCCTACAAAGAGATCTATATTGCATTTATTCATTGATCTATAGCCATGATTTAGCTCTTCATTACAATTATATACTCTTGTATATAATGTACTGCTGCCTTGTACTGTACTTAAGTCGTTCGATTATCTATAGTCAAAACTATAGACTGATCTATAGTCAAGACAATTAATAGCTGAAACACTATTCACTCGTTGCTCATGAGAGTTTTCTAAAAACAAACTCAAACATAAAACATATTGCTCATTCCTCTCATTACGATCAAGTGAGTAACATCAGCTGTTATTGTTGTTACAAATAATGTAAACAACAATTTTGAATTCAATTGTTTTCGATCAGAAATGTGCATTTGTATGTAAATCCAATATGTATCCCTTAACTTATAGAGAATAAATAAAATTTGACACAGTTATTTGGGTAACAACAACAAAAAAAGAAAAAGAGATTTAAAGAAAAAAATCAAATTGCACACACATAGTAACACATGTTATTTGAACTGTATGATCTTAATGCTCTTAAAAATGATCTACAAAAACATGGGGGTGTTGTACTCTTTATTTTTCAATGGAATATAGAGGGAGAATATACATATTTGTTGTTGTTATTTTTTTTATTTTATTGGATTAGTACTACAACTAGACTAGCATAAGTATTAAACTTGTGTCTGTCAAGAGTATTTTTTTCTAAATGTGCTACTATTTTGATGCTGCTACAGATGTATTAAAATTCTAAATGTTCGTATTTATTTTGTTAATGCTAAAGATGATAATGATGATGATGAATCATTTGACTTTGACTAAATTTAGAATGCAATAACAACATTTATGACAAACACTGTGTACATGGGAAACTCATATAATTCGTACCAACAAATCTGGCAGAGAGATGGGGTAACGATACTAAAAAAATATATATATATATTTTGAAAAAAAAAAAAATAATTAAGTGAAAAAGTTATAGTCTTTCAAGTTCCACTATGCAATACCCTACATCATGATATAGGCAAAATATGGCTCGATCCTCGTAGCATTTGAGTTGAGAGTTTTATTTTTTCATTTACATTTATGAACATTTTATAGCGATTACTCGCATTTAACTTTATACCAAAAATTATGGGTCGACCCGGCAAAAAAAAGTTGAAACTGCGATATGTTCATTTGTAGATATAATAACTGGAATAATGACTAAAAGAAATTATAGACTTATATTCGATATTGAAATATTTTTACATTCCCAAGCTTGTAACCCCTTGTTCCTGACGAACATTGATATTTAGGCTTTGTGAAACAATAAAGTCAAAACTATAGACTGACCTATAGACAAGACTAAAGAAGACTGCTAGACATACAGAAGGGTATCGACAAACTAACTTAAAAAGTAATTCTATGTCCATCTTTATACTTTAACGTTTAAGGATTCCATTATTTTTTCTCTGCGTTACAAACATTTGAGCAAACATATAATGCCCCAAGCATCAATGATGGTGTAGCGTATAAAAAATGGATGAGAAAAACTACAACAATTTAGGATTTACAATTGAAGCGATAGGCGAAATTTTCTGAGAAAAAATGACATTGAACACTAATGTTGTTAAAATTAAAAAGAAGTTCCAAATTAACCTCAAGTCCATTGACCAATTTTGATTTAACATTTCCGCGACAACTTCAACTATGGAGAGGTAAAAACAAATAAGATAATCGGCTGAATAAATTTAAAATCGATAGACAATTATTTTCTCATATTAGAATTTTGTTATCCTTAAATTTTTGTCGTTTGTCGCTTTAATTGTGTTTAGTGTCAAACGAAGAAAACCGCTTTCAATTCACATGTTTTATTTTTACACAATTCTGTGGAACTGAATTAAATTTACGTTATTTTTTTATTTTCATTATTTACAAAACATAAATCATCAATTGATGTTTTTTTCGCAGCATCAATTTCGCCAACAATTTGTTGTTTCGTTCAGAAATAAATTTTTTATAAATATTTTTTCGGAAAGCAAAAAACATTTAAAAAATATTGGACGAAGGTCAATAAAAAAATGTAGATGAGAAATTTCGTGGCGTTAATTTTTTTATACGTTTCACTTTCAACTTGTGGAATTAATTGAAGTGCAATTTATATTTAGTATGTTTGAGGGGGATTTAAAATTACTTAAACTGGCGATTACTGTACGTGGAAATTATAATGATAATATCGAGGTATCTGATGATTTCCTTCTCTATCAAAGAATTTTCCTACTTAATGACAAAAATGTCTTAAAACGGAAAATAGCTTTTAAGATTATAAACCGAAATCTAGTCAAGACTATAGACTGACCTGTAAATTATAAGCAGATCATTAAGACTATAAACTGATCTATAGACAAGACTATAGACAAGAATGAAGACTGATCTAAAGGAAGAAACAAACAAGTATTATCTAAAGGAACAAAACTAAAAATGTTAGATATCGGTGTGGCAGGACTATTGGCATGAAGGTAAAAAATTACAAAGATAAAAGTTTGAGGTAACCCATTTTGTATTTTAACTTCTTTCAGTCTTCTTAGCCTTGAATGTTCCAACTTTGTTGTGATGTTGTCGCTATTTTTCCAATATTCTAGAAATAATGTTTTCAAATCACTTTTGCTTGACATCTTACTGGTTCGAACTCTTCGATCCAATTATTCTCACAAGTGTTCGAAAGGATTTAGACCTAGACACTAAAAAGGATGTATGCTTCGGATCAGTATCATGCTGAAATGTGAATGACTGTAGAAAATTCAACACCTTCACTCTCCTTAACATTTTCTGTTTAATATAAAGATTAACATTTTTTAATTATTCCATCAATATAGATAATTTTCCCATTTTCTTAGCGGGCATGCACCCTCAGACCTTTACTTTTCCGTCAGCATATTTTTTGTTAATGAACAACAATCTTTGCTCATGTAGTGTAGAAGCTTCATGGCTCATTTTCGACGTTTTTCATTAAAACTTTAAATCCAAGTATAATTTGATTTTTTTTTATTTGTCAAGTTACCTTCAGTTATTAAAAGGGGATGTTAAAGATCCAAAAGCAAACCAGCAAACGAAGCCAATTTGTTACAATGGACTCTGTAAATGCCGAAATTGACATCAAGAAATGTTTACAAAAAAGGCTACATCCATTCATAAGACCTCATAGTGTGTCCAATTGTGTTTGTCCTGATTTGACAACCTGTCGCTATGGTAAACAAGCCCTTGAGTGGTACAAGAACTAAAATGTGGTATTTGTACTTAGAGAGGTAAATTTTCCAAACTGCCCGGAGCTAAGACCAGTAGAGGGATGTTGGACTCATAGAATACGTTTAGGTTTCTTAATATGCATCAAATCTATCGATACTCAGAGAATTTTCTTAGTTGGCCACAAAAATATTAAATAAATGTTTTTTACAATAAGTTAATATCATGAGAATATTTCCATAATGTGTTGAAGGCTATTCAGAGTTCGGCACAGCCGAATATAGCATTTTTACTTGTTTCCTTATGCTATGGAAAATATATGAATATTCTCAAAGAGGTCTTTTCCTTCAAGATGTCTTCAAAATATTGTATGCGATTTAGACAATCTAATGTGGAGACATCTGAAGATATTTATATTTAGAAAATACTCTTAACATTGAATCTCCCTCTCAGATATCAAATTTCTATGTCTTATTCCATTCTAACGAATTTCTTACACTTTTAAACATTTTGACATATTTATAATTAAAATAACTGACATAAAAGAAATAAATTCCATATTAAAGAAACAAATCCAATAAATTTCTTCAAACTAATTTATCACATTTCCAACTTTAGCACACACAAGAAGAAGGAAGCAGATGACACATTTAGTGAAAAAAATACACTTGGAACTACCCACACAGTAATGACGACATATTCGACATTTAGTTTAGTCTTTTAATTAAATTAAAAACTATAAATTTATGAAGAATACCAAAAAGGTAGAGATGGAGAATGAATGAATTTAGAAGAAAGAACAAATTTGAAATAATTTAGAATGCTATATTCGGCAATAACGAATCTTCACAACGCTCCACTAATCAATTTAGATTTTGATTTGATTCAAGTATATATGTATATACATTATGGGATCTTCCTTAGCTCTACACAGGAATGACAAAGTTAATATACTCTTAAATACACACATACACTTACATACTTTTCCCAGTTATGATTTTACTTCATAGATAAAAAATGTTAATTTAACATTGTTTCATATACAGTTACAGTTACTTGAGCATATCGCTGTATAATTTTATATATTAATATTAAAAGATTTAATATGTACAATATTTTTTCACCACAAACGTAAAAACGTTTAATTTGAACTAAATGAAGAAAATTAATTCAATCTTAAATCAACAATGTTTAACGTTGATTTTGTTTCGTGTTTTTTTCTGTGTGTAAATTTGCTTTATTTGAATTAAGAAACTTTTAAACTTACCGATCATTGTTTCACTTTTTTAAATTAAATTAAAAGATCTCAATTTAATATAAAAAATGCAAAATTTTCTTATATTTTCCAAAATAACGAATAAAAAACAACAACTGATTTGTAATAAAGTTGATGTTAAACTAAAAATGTTGTACTTGAAAATTTATTTAAAACTAAAATGCAAATCAGTTTATTTATTTTATTGTTGTTTTGAAAAACTCAAAATGAGAAAACAAATTTGAAATAAAATTATTTGAAAAAATATATAAATAGAATCTTTCGAAAATAGTTATAGATCATCTGAAGCGATCTTTACAAAGTGTAAAAAGTTTACATTTTTATTAATTTAAAAAATTTTATTAAACAACTGATCATATCGAAGTAATTAATTGTCTGAAACCTTAAAACACAAAATCAAACGTTTGAAAAAAATATATATTAATAATAATGACGTCATTAGTTAAGGTAAATATAAATAGTAAACATTATTAAATTCTTATCATTAGTTGAGCAATAAATAATATTTGTTTACCCATGATGTAACTGCACTATGAAAAAATTAAGAGCAAAAACATTAACTCCCTTCAACAAATAATTTACTCTTTATAGCAACAACACAAGAGATTATAGAATGATCAATAACAAACCGAATATATTTGGGTTCTCAATAAAATAGTGGGCGAATAAATTTTACAAAGCCGGTACCTATAAATACATATGTAAACGTGTTTTATTAATTAAAAAAAAAATAAGCTAAAGAAACAACTTAAATAGAATATTCAATGAAAAGATCAAAAGATCATTTAGTTGTGAATAAAATTATTTACAAAAATGTAAAGCATACTTTTAAGCATCATTTATGTTATAAGATATAAAATCACCTTTTATCCCTACGATATGCTATGATATTTTAATTTAATTTTAAGAATAACGATTGTATATTATAATATTGAATTCCATACGATCATTACCCAGAGACAGTGGTGTCCGATGGAGGGAGTTTTTTTCTTTTTGAAGGAATTTTTAATGAAAATTTTATTCAGAGAGAAACAAGGAGGTAACTTCTTTTTTTCACCAAAAGACGGGATTTTTCCTGTATATTATTTTTTATACTCTCTACCACCACAATTGGTGATGTGGATATATTAAGTTTGTCATTCCGTCTGTAATGCCAAGAAGAAATCATATAGGACCTCTAAAAGTTAATTTTTGCATTAAAACAAAATCTTAGTCGATTTATCCGTCTATCTGTTGCTGGCACGCTTACATCCACAACATTATAAAGATGAAAAATTTTACTAACGATTATGACTAAAAAGCTTATTGAATGTTTATGAAATTTGGAACGCTGATATTGCTTTAGTGAGAAACGTTACACACTAACAAATTTTAGATAGGACACTACTAAATGGTTAATATCGCATATATCTACAACTAATACGCTTTATTGAAGACTACACAATTTACGGAGAGCGCTCAGGAGAGTGGTATATGGGGATACCACCTTTAATTTCGCATTATTCTGAAAATGTTACAGAAATCTATGAAATTTGGCGCTTAGATGAAGCGATAATAACAAAATATTATAAACAAAATAATCGAATCAGATTTTGATTGGAAGAATAAACACTTTAGGATCATAGGTGATTTCTTCTTAGCGTTATACATCACCCGATCATCACATGTGGGAATGAAAATTATAAAAGTAAAAAACGGGATTTTTGTGGTACATAGAGTTTTCATGTAGAAGAGATTTGTTATTATTAAAAAATATCTACCTGTAAACAATTATTTTTTTAACAGAATTACAACAAAATATTTAAAAATTATAATATAAACCCGGAAATTAGTTTGGGTTTAAACGGTCCTACCAAATTCAAAAAATGAAAATAAATATGTCTGAAACTTGGTCAGATTTATATTTGTTCTTATAACTTTTAGTGATAGTTAAAAGGACTGTCGACATTTAATACCGGGATGATTAAATTTGGTGGTCCATCCACCGTCGCCCAAATGGATTTTAAATCAATTTAAAATTATCTCAAAAATTCAAATTTTTATTAAATAATATTTCGCAGTTTCATAGTTACAAAATTCTTTCCAAAAATGTTTTGGAACCGCAGTGTATTACAAACAAATAATGGAATTATAAAGAATTTATATCCTACACCGCCATAGGTTCTTGGGGTATAATTTGTTTGTGCTTAAGTTTGTAAAGCACAGAAAAAATATTACACTTTTAAAGTTTTTTTAAAGCTCAGAAATCCTACAAAGTACAAACTAGAAAAATATTTATTCGAGGGTCGATCAGTAATTTGATAGGTAACATTAATAACCAACAATGTGGTGTAGGGTATTAAATAATCTGGCTAGACTATAGTTTTTTCTTGTTTTTCAATAAAATCACAAATGAAATCAATGCCTGAGCTAACCAACATTGGAGGTCAACCCAACGTTCCCGGAACCTACAATATCAAAAGTTGTATTTTTTAACTGAAAGTGCTTTCAGCAGGGATATCGAAATCAAAATTTTCCCACATTTTCACGACAATGAGATCTATGTTTGGGAACGACTATCAATCGGTCAATAATTGTCAGCTCAGAAACAACTGTACCAACCTATAGTATTTTCCCCAGGGAAGAAAATAAGACAACAGTGAAACTGTCATTAGATAAATAAATTTTCTGAATTCAAACGCGATCAGTTGAAATGTTTTTGTTTTTAAAAAAAGACTGTATCTAAATCTAACATTATTTACATGGTCTCAATTTCAAATCCAATTTTTTAATTCAATGTGAGTGAGATTAATTATAATTCCCATAATTTTAAACTTTACAAAATAATCGCTTCTTGGACTTCTAATTTAAACAAAAAATTAATTCAGCAATATTTCCCCATAGAAATGAATGATGAAGTCAATTATCGATCTTGTCTAAAATCTTTCAACATTTCAAAATAATTTCAATATATTTTTGAAAGTTCCATTTTTTTCATATCCACTAAAAAGAAAATCTAATCCAATATTGAAAGCAGACTTTCTGAAATTGTTAAAATCATAATGAGGAAATCACCAAAATTTCTTCAAATTATATAAGAATTTTGTAATTGTTGAATTAAATTAATGCATTATTTTATTATTAATACTTACACCCTGGTTGTATTCCTTTAGATCTTACAGTACGATATGGTTGACGAGCACCGGGATCAATTTTACCATACATTGTTCGATCCATTTTTTTATATTTAAAAAAACTATGAGATTTCTTAAAAATTAGCACTTTTTCTTATAACTTTTTCTAGTATAAAAAAAAATAACAAAAATAAATCAAATTTCATTGAGGGAATTACGGTTGATCGATTTGAATTGTCCATTCATTTGTCACCATCACGACACAATAATCATTCATATAAGAATCTGGTGATGAAATGTGACATGACGTGTGCTTTTTTATTTATATAGAATTTTTTTAAATGTGTTAAGTCTTAATATTAATTATTTTTAATATTGTTGTTGTTGCTGTTGCTCTAGTTGTCACTTAAATTGTTTCAAATAAATTATTATAAACATAAAGTGACAGATAAAGTTAATCCTCACATTTTTTTCTCTTAAATATTTAATTTTTATTTCTTTATCGCAGTATTTTTATTCTAGATATTTAAATAAAACAAGTTAAAGTATTAAATTCGGCCGTGCCGAATTTTTTATACTCTTTACCTTTGCTTATATAGAATTTTTTGTTTTTTTAAGCAATTTAATGTTAAGTCCCTGTTATAAATAGATTTCATAATCTCATCACTTGTAGAAGAAGGAAAAAATGATAGCCATTACCATAGCCTTTATATAAGTCAACATAGAATCTATAGAGCACTAAATATGCTTGCAAAATTAAATTCAGATCACAAGTATATTTCGATTTCACTTAATAACTCGACTATTTAAGGGTCCATTTCGAAAATAAAAAAAAACAAAAATTAGGAAAAATTGATAGAATTTAATCCATACATCCCATAGGAAGTTCAATATATCGGAAAATGCGACTTTGCTTATAACTCGAAAATTAATGGACTGATTACTGTGATGTTTTTAACTTAAAATTTCTCCTAATTATTTCCGATCTACTAGTACAACTTGTCTCTAAGTCTCTATAATAATCAACTAGTGTCATTATCAAGTCCGTAGCTCTCATAGGGTGTTAAAATATCGGAAAATGTGTATTTGCTTATAACTCCGGAAAAAATGGTCCAATTCATTTCATGTCTTCAACGCATAAATCCATTAAACTAATTAATTTCTAACTGTGAAAAACAAGTATCCAAATCTTATAGATTCATCGAAAAATAGGAAATAAAAATCGCAAAATAGTCTGAAATTCTCGAATGCATTTCCAATTGTTTGATATACATATCACATATGTCTCAATTATTTTTTTCTCATACCGATCCAGAATATAAATACCTTTGGGCGTCTAAGTCGAAAATTGTAGAAATTACAAACGGAATGTCAAACTTATATATACCCTTCTGACCTAGTCAGGTGAAGGGTATAAAAATTCTATTATTTAATGAATAATTAAGAGGATTTAGATTCCAACTGTTGAAATTGTCACAAATGTCCACGATGGGATTTATTTTAAACATTTTTATTTTATTTCCCCATATAAATTTTTAGATACAATAAAATTTTAAATTAATCGTTAAAGATGGACAAAGAAGTGGCGATTTGAAATAGAAATAATTTCAGATTAGAGTCATATTTAAAATATATCATTACAGAATTACTAAAATGAACATTAAACGAGTTAATACTATTAGAAGTCGAAATTATATTTAATACATTTTATATGACTTTAAGAAATACTTAAGTGAATTGTTTAATGACGATCAATTAGTAACATTATTTAATTCAATTAAAATCGGACATGTAATTTCTCTCCAAAAAATACCATATTAATGCCAAAAAGGAAATTTAAAACCTCTCAACAAAACACTTTAATAATTTTATCATTGTGGAAAGGATTTCTAAAGTCAGTGGTCCGTTTATTTGGGAAGGAAGATTAAAGTCAGGAATGGATGACGGAAATTAATATCAAAGTTTAAGATCAAATAGAAGATAACAATTTCTAAATAATCTGTATGAATTTACACCAAAGAAACAAATGAGGAGAATGTTTCCAAAATGGCTTCTTTCTTTACAAACAGACCACAAGACCATTATCCGAAACCAAAGCATGACCATTATCTCAGAAGTTGCCACTCTATGTATGAATTAAGACCGCCATAAAAAATGCATAACCGAATGAAGAGTATATTTTGTTAAGAAGTTCGTAGGCAGCCATATAATAAAGGTCCATTTTACCGTTATGCAGGTCAAAGAATTAATGACTTTGGATTCCTATTCAAACCAAACAGACATAAAGTAGATAATACATTCAACGTCGACTTCCGCATCACACATCCTTTTTTGCTCTTTATTATCACAGTTTCAACAAAAGTCCTTGAATTCGAACATGTGTTTTTATCTACTCTAATCTTTAATATTAGAGTCAGGATGTTAAGCCGAGAATGAAGCGACATAAATTATTAGATATTAAAAAGTTTAATTCATCTATCGCACCTGAATTGGGAAGTACAATTAAATGATGGTTCTGCAAAAGTAAGCAGTTCTCATTACGGAATGTTCATCCGCAGTTTTGCCAGCAATAATTAAATTAAATATAAGAAAGAGGTCTGTTAAATGGGTCTCTTAAGAATTTTATGAAAATTCTAAAATTATCGGTTTTAAGAGGTATCGACGAAAGGGTTTTTTGACCGACAATATAATACACCATACGACAAAATGAAAAATAATGAAACGTCCTTCATAGAATTGGATTTTATGATTTGTGGTTACATGAAACAGACTTATTTAAATGATTTTCCTTTCTATTATAATTTATATCACTTTAAGTTATTCCATCACTTTCTTCATATTCGTCACCATTTTCATCACCATTTGTTAAAATCGATCAGAAAGGACCATAATACAAGCTGTATGTAATTATTTTATTGATCATCACTTTTCACCATCTAATAATAATTGTTTTTCTAAATTCTTCCTCTTTTAATAATTAAGAATGGATCTTTAAAGATTTTAAATGCAAAAGAATGCGTCATGTTTCCTTTATGTTGTATCTTAAAGATACAACATGACTTTTCAGATGATCAAGATTATGAAAACATACCAAAACATTGTTATATACACATGTTGTAGGTGTTTTAGAGTGTGTCATTTGTTTGTCATCACAATCGCCAATATCACCATCCATAGAAAACCAACAACTGCAGCATTCTACAATAAAAACGATCATCATTCTACAAAAATTTGTTTTTTTTCTTTTTGGATACTTTAACATTTATGATGACTTATCTTCCCAAAAATATGGCAGCATGTACATTTTCTTAATCAATATGGAACAAAGTAAAAAAAGAACAATTAATTTCCGCTTTAATTCTCACAAAAGATGTCACAACTTTGAGTTAAAAAACGATCAATGAATACTGCACTCCAGTATAAATTTTACGTGAATGTAAAAGTTCGATATATATAACATTGAGTATTTATAGTTCGGGTGTTTGAAATTCGACCTGATCACATTTAAAAATTGTCATTTGTTTATTTTTATAGCCTCCACTACCATAAGTAGCGAAGAGGGTATATTGACTTTGTCATTCCGTGTGTAACGCTAAGAAGGAATCATCTCAGACCCCATAATGTATATATATTCTTGCATCAAATCAAAATCTGAGTCGATTTAGCTATGTCTGTCTGTTGTTGTCACGCTCTTATCGACAATAATTGACAGAGCTCAATGAAATTGGCCTGAGTATTTGTTATAGTCCTGAGAAGTTTTCTATTTAAATTCAGCAAACTCGTATCAGTATATCAAAAGATATAGACCGATATCTGAGGCAATCTCTAAGTTCCAGTGAAGTATTTTCGTAAAACTGTTAATTAGAAAACGAAAAACTTGAATAAGATTCGAACACAATATAAAGTTATATGTACTTCATTATCATTCCAAAAATTATCAAAATCGGTTCAGTAGAAAAATATAGCTAATTTTATGACTCATTAAGGGTTTCTGTGTTGCATTTAAGAAACACGTTTATATATTATGTACTTTTCTGAGAGTGTACGAAACAAAACACACACTTGTGGTGGGGGGTATTAAAGATTCGGCGTTGCCGATTATAACATTCTTACTTGTTTTTAAATTTGTTTTTTCTTTCTTGTAGCTGGAACGTTTTGTCACAAAATATAATTTATTTTTATTTTCTTTATTTTTACTTTTGTAGGAATGTGTCATAAGAAAGATGATGATCGTTTCTAGATCAAGAGAGCACAAATCATAATTAAGAATAAAGAATAAAAGAAACTGAGAATTTTGTATTGTCATTTTGGCGTTTTGTGGAATTTCATTTCGTAAATAAAAATTAAAATGTTTATTTATTGAACATTTTAAGACATTTTAGTATTTAAATGTGACATTCGAAATAATATTCTGTGAATGCATTCAGGAATTTTAAATGTTTCATATATTTTGAATAAAATAATGTTTGAAAATAACTAATGGATTTTGGTGTCTGCATTTGCGAAAGTGTTAAATATTTTATTGTTTTATCATATCGGAAATTGTGTTGAATATATGGAAGGAAATATATCCAATAGTGGATATATTTCTTATATATTGATATAATCTGGGATATAAAACTCAAAAAACTGAAACGATTGATCATAAAGTTTTGTTTGACCAAAAAAAAAATTGTGTTCTAAACACAATTTACAGGACGGCTGTGCACTACTTCCTAAAAATCGGCAGGACATATTTGACCAGTTCGTTTTGTGAAATACAATGACTTTGATTACAAAAGTGTGGTTAAATAACTGCCGATATCGACTAGTAATCGCACCCCCATTAAATACTGAAGCATTTTGATTGAACCACCATTTTCGTTTCATAATGCATTATTAATTTTAATTTCAGAATTCTGTTTTTAGTTTCTTAATTTTTGCTCTATAGAGTTTTTACAGTCAAGGTAATAAGTATGGGCACACAATGAAAATTGATGTTAAATGGAATTTTTATATGTTCTAAAATTTGAATTTGGAATTGTATTGAACGGAAATAACTTTAAAGGGCGCAATTTACAATATGACACCATATAAAATATTTAAAAATGTATCAATTTCGCTGGGACTAAACTATAGTCACAATTTCCACATTATAGTATATTCAATATTCGTTATATCAGTTTCTCTTTTACAATTTTATAATATTAAAGAAATTCTATTTTATTCGCTACTAGCAGACTCCGTAAACTTCCTTTTGAAAAAAAAATGTTGTTTTGTATGGGCGATAGCCCTCCCCTGGTTCTATGTTTTATCCAGTAAAACAATTCCATGAAAAAGCGAATGTGGCCAAATTTGAGAACTCTCGCTTTTATAGTTCATAAGATATTTGATAATCAAAATTTGCTTTGTATGGACGATATTGCTCCTGGTCTTATTCTTCCTGCGTTTTGTCCAATAAAACAGTTCCTTGAGAATGTTGTCGGGAACAAATTTCAGAATTCTCACATTTGTAGTTCTTAAGATATTCGATAATCAATATTTCCTTTGTATGGGGGGTACCTTGTTTCCCTGGTCCTATCAGATATTTATAGCCTATGTTATTTTCGGTTATTTTGAGATCATTTTATGAAAATTTCATCAAATTTGGCCCATCCGTTTTAAAGTCTATGCTTTATATACATATATACACACTTCCTATTTTGCAATGAGTCCAGACAACTGCAGTTCAACGTAAAATTGTTATACCTCTATATAACCTAAATAATATTTTGTAGGAATTGCATGTCCCCAGCGAGGATGGCAGAACATATTTAAATTGTTGGAATAATGGATAAAATATTTATTTATATATTTTTGAATTGAATTTCCTAAATTTCAGCACGATAATGATCCAAAACATTCAGCACAGATGTGAGTTGCATGTTAAACGGCAAATGTCTTGCCACATCTTCCACAATCTTAAGACTTTAATTCAATCGAGCACTTCTGGTAAGAATAGAATCGAAAATATCGAACATGTAAGATGTCAAGCAAAAGCAATTTCACATCATTACTTAAGGATTGGAAAAATTGACGAAAGAAAAGTGAATGACTAATATGAAGTTAGCAAAGCACAAAATTATTAAAACTGCCGCGGAATATGTTCCAGAATCTTCTTAAAAAATGTGGAACACAACATAAGTTTTAAAAATATCATATGGTAATGTGGAAAAATCTAGATGGCGTTGTTTGGCATAAATAGCCACGACTCGCACCCAAGTTTGTCAGTCTAGTGAAAATTCTGAGATAGTGAGATTGGACGTATTTGCAACGAAAACAATAAGATTAATTGACAAGTCCATAATCCAATAATTTTAAAAGGAGAAGAAGGCATTTACATAGTCTTCAATACATTGTTAAAAAAACGAAGGTTTTTAGAGCTGACTGCAATTTATCAAGAGCTTTATGGGCAGAACAGTTAAAAAATTACAGAGGCGCCGAATTCCGACACATTTGAAATTGGTAAGATGAGTTAAGAGGACGTGCTGTATTGAGGGGACATCTTAAGTCTATGATACAAGAAGGAAGTTCATAAAAAACCCCAAAAAACTAAAGAATAATATACTTGATTGCAGTTATCTCTTATTAATTTGAAATCATAATAACGAAGACCCAAGTGTTCCCTCATATTTTCCTTAGTTCGATCAAACATAGTGAGATTTGATAAGCTATCTAGCTATCTAACAAGACAACTTGCTAACCCGAAATCCTTAACTGTGGAAACCTTTCTATAACATTATTTCAAAAATATATTTTTTATTAAATTCCCAATGAAGTGATATCAATGAACATCAATGATCTTCAATTGTAGATCTCTCTTAAAGCACTGCCCATCTTATTTAACCAAAATCGCGATAATAAAGACCCAACTGTTCAGTCATATTTTCTCTAGTTTAATCAAACAATCAAAAACATAATAATTAACACCTTGAAAAATGTTTGTTTGAACAAACTTTTAATCATTTTAATAAATAAATTAAACCGTTTGCATGGACAAGTGGATCAGTTCATTATAAAAATAGTTTATTTAAAATTTTAGCAACCAGAAAACAAATTAATACCTTGAACTCACTAACAAACACACATTTTTAAAATTCTTTTTTTTTCTTGCCCTCCACCGCCGTATTCAAAGTAAATATTTTCTTTAGCAATTGATACAGCAGCGCCATGGAAAACTAAATAGGAAAAAAGATTTTATTGTTGTTGTTTTTTATTCAGAAAACTTATTTTATTCCATAGTGACGTCAGGTGGTCATGAGTCCATGAATTTTTGTATATAATTTTTTTTTATTTTCGAAATAATTAAAATATTCCGTTGATATAAATTTCTTTTTTAATACCCTCCACCACCACAAATGGTGAAGAGGGTATATTTACTTTGTCATCTCAGACACCATAATGTATATATATTCTTGCATCAAATCAAAATCTGAGTCGATTTAGACATGTCCATATCTGAGTGTCTGTCCGTCTGTCAAAAATTAACAGAGCTCAATACAAATTGGCCCAAGTATTCACTGTTTGAAACCAGCAAAATCGGTTCACTATTGTAAATGATAGAGAATGATATCGGATGATATCGTAAGTCGTTTAATTGAAATAAAATATTATTAAGTTATATGAACTTCATTACAGTTCCAAAAACTATCAAAATCGGTTCAGTTAAAAAAGTTATATCCAAAAATATAACAAATTTTATGATTCATTGAATGTCTCTGTAAATGTAAAAAAAACATTTAAATAATGGATACATGAGTGTATGTGTGTATATATATATCTACGAAAACTGACGTATTAACTTCACATGAATTTGTGGTGGAGGGTATTGAAGATTCGTATTAACCGAATATAGAATTCTTAGTTGTTGTTAATTTCACATTTTGTTTGTACTAGATTTTTTTGTTTAAAATACGGCAAACATTTGATTAAAAATCAGAGGGCTAGAAAGGCAGGACGGAGGTTTAAAGCTAAATTCAGACTACACAAATATTTTATAAACTGTGAGGAAACACTTTTTTGGTCAAACAAATATTTGAGGTTGTGCAAAATTGAGAAATAAGCTAAGAACTGGATCATTTAGACATTTGGATTATATCATCAAATATTTGCATAATCTGAACTTTTGAAAGACCAGTGTATCAAACATTATTGTGGTCAAAATGTTTTTAACAAAAAAAATAAAGTCGTTAAAAATAACAAACTTGAAAAATGTATTTCTAATCAAACAGATTTAAAAAATTTCAATTTCAATTAAAACGTCTTTTGGGAAAAAATAAATAAAGAAAAAAAAGACAACAGAAATAGATTTCTTGGCAAAATAAACAGGAAACGACGTCTTTTGTCGCCATCTTCGTCGTCGCTCAAGAAATATAAATGATCCCCAGAATTTAATTGTAAATTTACTTAAATTGTTTCATTACTTTTTCTCCATTTATTTTTTATTATTCTAAAATTACTTTGCAAAATTAATTAAAAAATTTATTTTTAGAAAATTAAAATTGAATTTTATTAAAATTTTGAAAACATGAGGAATTTGAAATGATTTCTAAGAATTTTATATTTTGGAGAATTTTGACAAGGACACGAACATTTAATATTAATTAGTAGATGAAATGTAAAGTATTTACTAAATAGAAATCACTTTTAGTTCCATCTTAAAATATTTACAAATTTATCTTAATTTCATAGGAACCTTTAGAACTCTTACAGCGAGTCTCTGTATGAAACTAAAATACAGGAAATAATACAGGATTTATAACTTAATCCTTTATCCTTTAAACTTTATAAGTGAGTCTTTTTCAGGGAAACTTTTAAATTAACAAATAACAAATAAAGAATGCCTTATTCATCTATGCTGAATCTTCAATACCCTCCAATACCCGTTACGTGAATAAACATATACACACATACACTCACGTATCCATTATAATTTTTTTCTAAAATTTAACGCAGAAACACTTAATGAGTCATAAAATTTGTTATATTTTTGGATATAACAATTTTTCTACTGAACCGATTTTAATAATTATAGTAATGAAGTTCGCATAACTTAATATTATGGAAAAATTTCATTTCAATTTAACGATTTTTAATAGAAAATCGCTTGAACTTAGTGGCTGCGTCAAATATCCGTCTATATATTTAAAAATACTGAAACAGGAAACTTCGCAGGACTATAGTAAATACTTAGGCCAAATTTCATTGAGCTCAATTATTTTTTCGAGATGTGAGCGTGCCAACAACAGACAGACGAACACATCTTAATTGACTTAGATGTTGATTTGATGCAGGAATATATATACATTAAGGGGTCTGAGATGATTCCTTCTTACAGTTACACAGGGAATGAAGAAATTAATATACCCTCTTCACCACTTGTGAGGTGGAGGGTATATAAATATTATATTCGTTTGTGTCGAATCATATCGTATTTTATATAATCGAAATTTTATTAAAATATTTTTGATTTTCATCCTTCCGAAATAGAAAACAATTCCGGAACCATTGGCAATATAAATATAAATGTTAATATTTTATTCAAAAATGAATCTGTTTAAATTCTGGGAGGTATAAATTTCTGTATCTATTCAAAATCTGAATCGTTTTAGCTATGCATTACAGACTAACTGTAGTTAGTACGCGATCAAATCTACAATGATTGGAAGAACTGAATGAGATTAAACCAAAGTATTTGTTATTTTCCTAATAAGTTTCCTAATTTAAATGTTATAGTTCGATATCTGAACAATTAACAATCATAACAATCATAAAATTTGGAACTATTTGGGTTGTGCATCGCGAAAAGGGAATTCCCCTTGTAAATGAAATATTTAATATCGCATTTCCTATAATTTATATAGGAAATCTCACGAAATTTAGCACATGAATAGTGCTTTGACCAAAATATATTGTAGAACACAAAATTAGCAAATAGGTCGCGGGGGAGTGATATCTTTTTACAAATGAAATTTTTATTTCTCTGTAACTGTTAAGAAAATTTCATAAAATTTGGGAATGTGAATAAAGTCTTAATAACAAAATTATGTATATTAATTCCGTTTTAATCGTGGTGGGAGGTATTTAAAATTCAACAAAGTTTATTTTTATATTTATGCGTTATATTTACTTAAAATTTTATTCCGACAATGATCGTTATATGATAGTTAGATGAAATAATGGTCCCTTTTAATACATTTTTTCAATATGTTTCAAATTACGACACGTATTACACCCACATTTTTACGAACATCAACATTATATTTGTTCACTTCTAAAGCCTTTTTTAATTTATTTAATTTTGGCTTTTAATTTAATCCGTTGGGAAGTTTTTTTTAAAGATTTTTTGTTGCCCTTACATGACTTGAAGTTCTTCTTGAAATAATAAAAATAAAAAACTTCTTACAGCGCTCGTAATTCGTTGTTTTATTTACTTAAAGGTTGCATAAGCTGGAGATATATATTAAAATAGTTTGATATCGAAATTGGAAGGTAACAACAATAGAAGTTGTTTAAGCGTGTAATTTCCGGAAGAGAACAACCCGATGTGATTGACGCAGCACTATTATATTCTGGATTGAACCAACATATTAATTGTCACTATAGTTGTCACAATCACATTATAATTGTGAATGAAGACACAAAATAACACCATAGTGCACAACTGACAATTAATTGGTTGACAGTAAATTGAAAATGATTGATTTAATAACAATAATTCTGATGCAGCAAGCAATAATGTCAAAATAAATACTTAATCAAAATAATATGTTGATGATAACAATAACTTTTTGGCAAGAACCTAACTCTTTTATATGCAGGATGAGAAGACATGAGCATCTTTGGAGGTTCACGTTTTGGATGTGGTTTAATTCCAAATTCGGCGAGGAAAATATTCTTCCTATAAGAGAAATCACAAGAGATGTGAGAGGAAAAAGTGGAAAAGTGGGAAGAATTTAATTCTCAGAAAAAAATAGAATTTATACCTAAAGAAGATAAAATGCATTTGGGTCGGTACATGGCGTGCGTGATTAGCGAATACTAAAATCAATTGACATTTGTCAATTATTTTATCTGACTGTCAATTATTGTAAATGGCAGCGTCATTATTTAATTTTTCATTTAAATTAAAAATTGTTAGAAAAAAGTTTAATAATCCTACACTGAACCAAAAAAGATAGTTAATATAACGTTATTATCTACGACATTTTGTTTAGTGTATAAAAAAAACTGAGCGCTTCTTCAGTTTCTTCTTGGTATGGCATCATTTGTTACAAATGGATCTAGAAATACCAAAATTTACATTAAGGAAGGTTTCCATTCATAAGACTCCATAATGTGTCTACTTATTTTTGGCTTGAAATGGCATCTTGTCATTATAGAAAGCAAGTCCTTGAGTGGTATTTGCCTCTCTTGTATTTGTACCAATAGAGGTAAATAATTCACACTGTTCGAAGCTAAGGTAAGTGGAGAGATATTGGGCTCTTGCCAAACGAGACTCGAAAAACACAACAAAATGTGACCAAAACGAAGATTGTCTACCTGTTCGAGTAAAGTGACAGGAATCACTGTAAAAACGTTAATGAAAGAATTTCCGTAAATGTTTCAAAAATCATCACTAGAGATTTGAAAATTGTAATTTTAATTACAATCAGATAAAAGAAATTTAAAACGGAAATTGTGGTGGCTTCGTTTTTAACACAAATGTATATTATGATTTTTCAATCTCAGTCGTCAGAAATATCAGACTCGAAAAAAATTATTGTTTCTAAAAATAACTTCAAAGCAAAACATGCTTAAAGATTTTTTCGATATCACTCCTTCTTTTAAATATTTAAAAGTACTTGAAGTGAAATTCCATCAAATATTCATCATTACTTATCTGGACCTAAAAAGTTCTTTCACCTGTCATATTTTCAAATATATTTACTAAACAAAAAAATTTCAACATCTGTATTAAAATCTTAAAATCATAATTTAAGTACATCTATCGAAAATATATTTAATTTTGCTACAAAACTCTTAAATTTAGAACATTTCAAAATAAAAACATAATTTTTTATCATTAAAAAAAATGTTCTGTAGAAAAAATAACACACAAATTCTATTGTTTATTTAAGTTGAAAACAAAATTTATCTGTAAAATAGAGAAATAAAGTGTATTTTACATTGACCATGACCATTTTTGTTCTACTTAAAACAAAATTTATGTCTTAATTGAAATAAACAAAAAAAATACAATAATTTGGGATTTTATAATTTGGATTTTTTTCACACGAGAACTTGAACGATTTTACGTATTTATTATTGACCGTCCATCGGAAGTGAAGTTCAATGATGCCTTTTAAAGGAAAACACTTGAATTGTTATTTTTTTTTTTGTTGTCTTATTATTTTGTTTTTAATTTAAGTCTAAATAAAAATAAGACATAAATACTTGAAAATAATGTTGTTTTTAAGAATTTTTAATGAGCAATAATTGAAGTCATGTAGAACAATGAAAAAAGAACATAAATTAAAAAAAATACAAATTAAAATAACATTCTAAATGGTGCTAGAGTTCAGCTCATGCAAACTATTCCATTAATCGCACACGAATTATGGGCAGAATTCCAAAATTGGTAGAAAATAACATGCAAATGCCAAAAAATAAAAAGAAAAACACAAGAGTTTGGCATTTAATAAATTAGAAAGTAAAATAAAATAATAAATGAAATGAAATAAATAGTTAAACGAATAATTGATGGAAAAGAAATCTTTAAAAATCGATTATCATTTATTCAGATTCAGATTAATATCTAGATAGATTCCCACAGTCTGCTTAAAGATTCGTTATTGATTTGCCCTTTAATAACTCGAACAGAAATAATAAAGTCTTTTAGCAGCTTTTCAGAAAAGAAACAAGTACTTTTTATTCACCACTATCACCTTAGGAATAACTGTAGGAATATATTGTAGAGTGACACCACTTTCCATGCCCTATTCCAAAAACAAAGTGATGTATAATTCTTTCTTAAAATTTCATGAAAATTTAATAATCCGTTTAGTCATAATCGTTTTTCAAATTGTTCGGTTTTAGGAGATACCAGATATCGGTCTATAGCTTTTTCCTAGTGAACCGATTTTGCCGATTATCAAGAAAATATCATGAACTTGTGAAATTTGATTAAGATCTGTCAATTATTATGAAAGTGAGAGAGCCAACAAAAAATAGACAGACAGACTGACGGACAGACTAAGGTAATACCCTCATCACCACTTGTGGTAGTGGATGGTTTAAAAACAAGGTTTCTTGGCTCCTGTTAGTGTGGGCACCATTTATATCAAGAATAAGAGTTTTTGTTTTTGTTTTTGTTTTTGTTTTGAAAAATGAACCTGGTTCTAAATCGATAAGTAAAATGTTGTCTACTTCTAAAATCAGCTTCAAAAATGACGCTAGATAGGTCACACTCTTAGAAGGCAAACTAACGACATTATTAGGATTTACATTAGGGACCCGAAGAATGAAAAAAGCACTTACAAATCCCACAACTACTGGAACACCGCTGTAGTAGAAGCCGAGTTATAATCGGTCAAATATTGTTACCTTGGTAACAGATGTATTAACCGGAAGTTTTTACCCCAAAAAGAACTGCTCGATACAACTGCAATGTTACAGCACCTTGGCAAATGGAAACCAATGGCTGGAGTTGCTTAAGAATAAAGTCGTTAGATCAATATAAAGATATTTTGAAAGATTTTATTGAGGTTTTATGCTTCTTGCTTTATGTCGGATGATGAGATAAAATTGTATAACACTTAGTCTAAATCACAGATACCCACTCACACTACTATATATTTGACTTCATTACATTCAATTAATTCTAGCCCTAATAAAATTTTGAATTATGCAGAATTTATGGTCTTCTCCCGATATTCAGGAAATTTTATTTTTGGCACACTCGGTCTATATCCAAAAATTATTATTTTCATGAAAATCTATATCAGAAAGTATAAATTCGGAATTAATCGACTTCTTCGTCTATCTGGCTGCTATGTCCAAGCAATGTCGTGAACTCTCCACAGTTACTATTTTAGAGATATTTCGATGAAATTTCCTTAAAGCGGATAAATCTCAGATTTTTACTATCAGATAGACAATCATGTTTCTTAGAAACATACATCAAAGAATCAAATTCAGCGAGATTTGGTCCATAACTTTAAATGGAACTAGTTTTTTATGATTGAACAGAAATGTATGAGTAGTGTAATAAACAAGATCTCGAAAAATTTAAAATCTACTTATCTACTTCATTCATAAATACAAAACTAGTTACAGTACAGTCCTAGGAAATCGCAAGAAATTTGATTTATTCTAAGACTTAGGAAATTTTATAACAATAAAGAGATACGGATCTTGACTATTTTACATTTGAAAAGGATAACAAAAGAAGTAAGAGGATCGTTTATGTAGACTTTGAAAATAAATATTCTGTATACATTTTCGGTAATTTAGGATGACTCCGAATGACATATTTCATAGTTGTTGATTTTCCATAAAAATGGAAAAAAATACAGTTTTACTTATCTCCAAAAGGGTAAAAGTAAGTAACAGTTTATATAACTCATCAATCTACCGTTATATTCAAAATTATGGAAAGATCCATTTTATATATACGGCTATAGAGAGCATTAAAGAAAATCTGAAGAAAAAATATTTCTACGGTTAGAATGGTCCGGAATGAAGCCAAATTGGGTCTATACACAAAGAATCCTGCTGTTTCTTGTTGTATATCCGATTTTTGTTAAGAAAGAATTGAAGATAATGAAAAGTTCTTTAAAATTGTTAATAGAGATAAACATAACTTAGTCCAAAAAAAACTGAAAAAACTACTAAATTTCCTTGGTAGAGCTTTGAAAGAGGTTCACCAGTTTAGATTTGTGTCGATTAGCAATAGAAGAATATTTTGATCTCATCATTATGTAAAGTAAATCTGAATTAATATTATTTAATCTAGAAAAAGTACATTTAAATATTTCAACATTTATTATGAACTTTTAAAATTTTAGAAATATCTATTGTGGGAACCAAAAGCTGTTTACATATGTGGGTCTCTGTGGCTCTACTTTTTTTTTAATCAAAACTATAAACAAAAGTTTACATTAAAAAGATGATAATTTAGAATAACAAAATCCCACGTAAATTTTTGTTTGCATTCGGATCAATATGTTTTTTTTAGTCATCTGCATTTCCAGAAAAAAAGACGACAAAATGTCTAAATGAAATAGAATATTTTTGGCAGATTGTTTTTAGTAAAAATCAATAAAAACAAAATGGTGGGTAGATTTTTTCTTATTTTTTTATATTTAATTGAACAAATAACAAGATGTTTTGTTATTTAAGTAAATGTTTTTATTTATTTAACAAGTTTTAATAAATTTAAACAAAATGTTTTTCATTATTAATAAAGTTAATTAATACAAAATGACCAAAAATGAAAACTAAATAAAATAAATATTAATTTTTGTCATAAACTCATAACTCATATATTTTTAATACGAGATTAACCAAGAAAGTCATTTTGACTTGTTTTTAAATATCAATTTATTAATATTTTAATTATATAATAAATTATACAAAATAAAAACAAAATATTAAAGTAGTACGCTTAAGTCTAGTATTAAGCTTAAGTCTAGGTACCCTAAATAAACAATTTTATAAATTTTTATTAAAAATTATAGAAAATATAATATTTTCGTTTATATTTTATTAATTTATTTTTATGTTCAATTAAATAAAAGAAATAAGAGAAACTATATTCTAAAACTATATTTTTGCACTGCAAAAGTGTGGGTACCATATAAATTATTTTACGAAAATGCATTGGCAACTAAGACGTATTTTAAATAATTTCTTATTGGTGATGTTTTCAAATTTTGGAGCAAAACTCACACATTTATAATCCCATCATTTATGTGATTGGAACGAAATTATCTCTTATAGAAAAAAATATTAATAATAATTAATAATCATAAATATGATAAATCATAATTCAATATGAACAGATGTAAATCATCAGGACAAAAAGTGATTAATCGTTTCAAAAAAGAAAATATAATTGAAAATAATTTATCATCTGGTCTAACGTCAAACTGTTTCCAATCTTTTTAAACAGTACCGGTAAGAACTTGTCCGTCGATAGAAAACCAGGTAGACGGAATGTTCGATAACTTTGTAATTCAGTGTATAACATTAAGAAGGAATCATCTTAGACCCCATAATGTATATATATTCTTGCATCTAATTAAAATCAGAATCGATTTAGTTTGTTCCGTCCGTCTATCTTTCTGTCTGTCTGACCAATTATTGTTCTGAGAATTTTCCTATTTAAAACTTGCAATATCGGTTTAGTATATTAAAAGATTAGACCAATATCTGAGGCCACCTCTGAATTAAAGCGAAGAACATTCTTAAAAATTGTTAATTATAAATCGATTTTATTTATAATTAAAATCGGTCCAGTTTATAATTATAATTAAAATCGGTCCAGTAGAAAAAAAAGTTATAGCCAAAAATATAAATAATGTTAGGACTCATTATATGTTCCAAATAAAGATCGGTCCATTATTTCTCATAGGTCCCATATAACTCTCCTTCAAATAATACTTTGAAGTATTGTAATAAGAGTTGGTCAAATTAAGATTACGAGGATCGGTATAAAATTTCATTTAGCTTCCGTACTATCGCCCTAGAAGAAATCATTTTAAAGCGCACAAATCACACATATATGTTTGTACCATAATATTTATACGAGGGTCGATCATTATTTTTGATAGCTACAATTTATAACCAACAGGGTATTTAATAGTCAGGCATTACCGACTAAAATATTTATGTATGTTAAACATTTTTCGATGTCACTCCTTAATAAATTTAGATTTTAATTTTTTGTATTTTCTTTTTAAATGGTACCTACACTTTTGCAGTGCAAAAATATATAGTTACCGGGAACTTTGTAGTGTTAAAAAACTTCTTCTGTAGAGCAGAGTGATATTAAATTGCGTTTTCTCAAATATATTTTTTAAAAAAAGTTTTTTTTGTTAAAATTATAAACAAATAAACAATTAATATTAATTTCATGTTTTTAATTCCTTTTAACAATTATTATTCAATAAGTCAAAATTCAATAACGAAATAAAACCAGTTTTTTAAACATTTTAAAATCGAAGTTGTTGTTTTTTATATATAAATTTTGATAATTAAAAAATTAATTATTCACAAAAAATACAAAAATTAACCCCATTAAAATTCGCAAAAAAAATAAAAAAGAATAACGTCATCTAAAGTGCAAAAAGCTTGAAAATAATGATAATTCAAATGAATCCATTGATTTCACAAATTCCTTCAACATGTTGGGAATCTCTATTTTATATTTCATTAGTTCAGAAATTTCAAAATTTCATTAATTGATTTTCAATATTAAATTTATTTATTGCTCTATTTTGATACCCTTCACCACCACAAGTGGTGATGAGAGTATATTAACTTTGTCATTCCGTACGTAACGCTAAGAAGGAATCATCTAAGGCCCCGTAAGTATATATTATTCTTGCATCATATCAAAATCTGAGTCAATTTAGCTATGTCCATTTGTCTGTTGGAAGCCCCGACTATTTGTATTTCATTTAAAAAAAGTTATAGAACGATATCTGAGACAAACTCAAGATTCTGAAAAATAACTTTTTTTAAAATTTTTTCTATGTAAAGTAATTGTATTTAAACAGAAATTTAACTATAATGTACAAATATATAGACTTCATCATTGTACAAAATCAAAATCGGATTAATAGCAAACAAGTTATAGGCTAAAATATGCAAAATTTTGATACACTCAAAACTCTGTGTTTCATATTTAGTCGAATACAGCATTTTACTTGTGAATATTGAAATTCGAGTAAAAATGATGGTAATAAAGTGAATTCCATTGAATAATTATGTTCATAATTGTCAATTGAGTACAATTTGTTTTCATCAGAAATCTATAAATTCAAACTTATCGGTTCAATTAATGTCAAAATAAATTAATTGAAAAAGACTCGAAATCATCAAAACAAAAACAAACACAAATTTTTAATATAAAAATTAATTGAAAAGGGAAATTGAAATTCAACACTTTTCGACAACAAAAAATTACATAAACTATTTTTTATACGAGGGTGATTTGAAAAGTAATTTTTGGGTTAAAATAACATTGTTTTTATGTCGGAAAATTATTGACTTAAAATGTTTTTTTTTCTGGAATAAATATTTTTTATTTAACTAAATAAAATATTCGAAAATGATCAGTTAGGAATTTTACATATACAGTGTAGAGCAAAAGTCTTGGTACCCTAATTTAAGCAAACATTTTTATAAATTGAAAAAATAACATTTTTAAATATATTTTATTAATTTATTTTAATAAAAATATTAATGTGTTCAACAAAATAAAAATAAAATAAACTTTCTTTTAACTCTAATTTTTTGCACTGCAAAAGTGTAGATACCAGAAAAATAAAAATAAATTTAAAATGCAAAGTTCTAGTGCATTAAAATGTTAAACCTCATGCTTAGTAGGATAATCCTTAAGGTTAAGTACTTTATTTAAACGATTTGGCATTGAATGTACAAGTTTTATTGTACACTTGTGTAATATTTGCTGTCGATCACTCAGCAATTTTTCACTTGATCGTCAGTAGAAATGATGCCACAAATGCTCAGTTGGATTCATATCGGGACTTTTGAAGGAGTATTAAGCGTGTGGGGAGTATTCTATATGAGCGACATTTTTACATCAGCGACAGTATGTTTAAAATCATTGTTATGTTGAAAGAATTTTCATTAAGAATTCCTAATTTTCATCTCTTTTTGATGTTCTCTTTTGAGAATATTTAAATAGACTGTCTTCTTCATTACTTCCTCAATAAATTCTAAATTATCCACATACATTCACACACCATTATGTTGGTGATAGAAACATGTCCAATGAATGATGCATAAGAGAAGCAAAACCTTCAGACTGCCCGGAACTAAGGAAAGATATTTGTATCTTATTAAAGGAGGACGGAAGAGCAAAAAAATGTTATTTCTTTATTTTTTCTCCTGTAAAACAGTTTCTTGAGAAAGTAGTTAGGAACAAATTTGGAACACTCGCTTTTATAGTATATTCAATATATTCGATAATCAATATTTGCTTTGTATGGGGCATACCCTTTGCCTGGTCCTATTGGAATTTTTATTAGCCTACGTTACTTTCGGGAATATTGGGATCATTCTGTGAAAATTTCATCAATATTGGACTCTCCATTTTGAATTCTATACGTTACATACATACATATATACACACCTCCAATTATATATATAGATAAAGATAGATATGTATGTAAAGAATTTTTTGATCTCACTCTTTATTTTCGTTCTAAAATATTCAATTTTATAGGTAATAAAGTTTTGATTTGTCTTAAATTCAGTTTTTTTTTTTAGCGAACAATTATTTTTTGTATTAATTATTTGAATTCGTTCAGCTTTTGTACAATTTCCGGATATCGAAACATTTTTTCTTCAACACAATTCTTTTCGAGTCTCTATAAGTGAGTAGAGTTTTGTTCTAAAACTGTATATATTTACTAATCTCGCTAATGATAAATGACTTGAAATACGTTTTTATTGACTGTTATTATTTTTTATTTAAATTAAGAAGTTGCTAATTGGATTTTATATAAAACTTGTATGGAGGTACATACACATTTGCAGTGCAAAAATATAAAATTACCAGAAAATAAATAAAATAATAAAAGATATTTAAAAAAATGTTATTATTTTTTAATTTTTCACTTAAAATTCAGAAAATACTTAATTCAGATTAGGGTACCAAGACTTATGCGTTACGCTCTATAGAAATTTAATATTTGTAGATTTAAGTTGGAGTTAGAAGATCAGTATTATCATATTCTTAACAAATTTGTAAAACTGCTTTCGTATTCGTATTTTTATGGCATTAATCATACGCATACAAGCACTAACTATAATTAAACAATTTACTGATACTCGTACTATTTCTATAGTTTTTGTTATTTTTTTATTCTTATTTTTTTTTTTTGAAATATTTACATTTTTGTTCATTTAATTTCTTGATAAGATTATTATTAGTTTTTGTTTTTATAGTAAAAATCTTTTTTGTTTTTTTTTTTTTTTTTATTTTATTTCAGTTTCACTAGAGAATTCCATTATGTAGCAAAAATACAGAGGAGCGACTTCTATTTTTTTATTTTATTTCTTTTATATAGAACAGTAGATGATTATATAATTTATTACTGCAGCAGCAACAACAGCAATATATTAAATGAATTTAAAAAAAAGTAGCACACAAACACATGTCACAATTATTAATTAAAATTTTCAGATTATTTTCTTAAATAAAATCAATAAATTTCACAGTAAATTAACATAATTTTTATTTATAATTTTGATTTATAAATAAAAAGAAAATAAAAATTAATCAAAAACACATGAATGGAAATGATCTCCGTTCAGAATTGATCTCACAAGAGTGCAATATGCGAATGACAGAAAGAGAGAGAGGGGGAGAAATCATGTTATCTCTTATTCACATATGAATTCAATTTTGTTTCTTTTTGTTCTTTCACTTTCAAATTTATTTATTTATTTATTTACAAACAATTTTATTCTATTTTTATTTTGATTTTTTACGTTTACTTTTTCTAATTTTATCTTTTTTTTTTTTTGAAAATAAATACAAAAACAAATTTGCATATAGAAATTTTTTGTTATTTTTTTTTAATAAATTTTTTGTGGTTGTTGGAATTGTAGTTGTTGTTGTTATTATTTATGTTAATAACTTTCATACAAATGTTTGTGGAATTGTTACACTGTTGTCACCTTAAACCACAAACTCTTACAGATAGACAAACACTCTCACTCACTCATTCACCTCACCCGAATTATACGAAAAATATTCGACCGCGTTCGACCGTTTCACAGTTCCTTAAGAATCGCATACAAATTAGGAAGATATGAGCGATTTTCTTCAAGAGTAATGCACGACTAAAAACAAACGATTAGTTTTACTAAACAGACCGGCTAATGCGATTTATTGCCAGTAGTTGTCGCAGACGATGACAGCGGCGTTGTCAGTCGTCAGTCGTCATCATTTTCGTTTATGAATACAATAAAAATACATGGTTAGCAAACAGATAGACAAACATCTAGATGGTTTAGATAGTTTAGATCGATAGAGATGATGTCGCGTTTTGGGATGAATGAAAATAGAAAAAAAAAAAAAACTCTAAAATATTCTCTTCGATGTTCTATAAAATGACAACAAACGTTCTACGTAAAAATCGAAGAAATAAAGGCAGCAACAAAAACAATAACAGATAAATAGAAAAAGCGTCTTGGCTAGACAAACAACCGAACGTGTATGACAAACCAAAAAATAATAATAATAAAATCGACCAAAACACACAAGCAAATAAAGCTAACACCAACAGCAATAGCAACAACAACAACAACATCATACAGTGAAAAATAAAAATAATTCACAATAACAGCTAAAAAGCTAAAGTAAAGCAGCAGTAACAACAACCACAACGTCTCTATAGCACCGGCAATAGCAGCAGCTACAACTGATAAAATACATTTCAATGGGGAAACAAACAACGCTCTTCAACATTTCATGGTTGCTAACAGAACCAACAACAACAACAAAAATACCATCAAAATAAATTAAATAAACTTTCTTCCCTCAGCCCACTGGAAAATTGTTATAAAATACGCCAGCGCAAATTTTCCTAAATGTTAGACAGTGTCAAACTAAGCAGGCTAAGAAATTTATTAGGGTGATTCCTATTGAAAACTAAATTAAAATAGGAATTTTTGGAAAACGTTTTTTTAAACAAAACGCAAATTTCTTTCTCATAGTGAGAGAGTTTCTCAAAGTGAGAGTAACCCTTTCGTAAGGGTTAGATAATTTCACTTGAGGGTTAAGGTTAGATATTTTTAATTTATATTAAAATGCAAAGCACCATCCCTTTGCACTGACTGACTGACGACCAATTAGGCCTTTATGTCACTCTTCAAATCAGTCACTTTATTAAAATTGTTGGAACATCATACTTTACTTTATGGTCTTAACTGCTGAAATGTTGAAGTATTAGTATCTTAACGTACACATGACAGTAAGGAGGACTTTTTCGGTCCAAGGGCTTATGGATAATTTTTCGTAAGATTTATACGTATCATTTTTCGTGATTTATAATAAATTTTGACACTCTGACATTTCTCAAGTTGCATTGAATTTAACAGTTAGAACTGATCTCATCGAACTGCTTTTCCAACATATGTGATTGGAACCCACTTATGTTATGTTTCAATGCTCTAGCCATTCTGACTTGAAATATCCATTAATTAGTAAATTTTGTCATATATAATTTGTACCTCTAATACCTTGATGTGATTAACCTAATCGATATCAAAATAGAGACCATTAGCTCATCGGATTCATTATGATATTAAAATTATATATTTCCACTACTTATCTTCTACTTTATATAAAATATAATGCTCACATAACGCTGCTTTATGGCAAAACTCCCAAAATCCTCAATTACACGGTAAAAAATGTTCTCAGAAAAGTGCCAATGAACGATGATTAGAGAAAAATTATTTTGAGCATATGAGAAACAATGACACACTGAAAATCCAGAAAAAAACCCACGAAAAATCTTTATTATTAAACATAAGATCACCTTAAATCCAACATAATAATCACAGACACCAACAATATAATCAAATAAATGCCTGTTCCCGAATACATGAACAATCGCAATCACATTTTTACATAAATTCAAACACTCTTGTATGTACAGACATAAGTGTTCTTGTATTCATAAATACCTATGATGTATGTATATGTAAATGTGTATCTAGGCTGCATAATGTAATCAAACTAAACCGAAATGAACCAAACATTTCACTCACCACTTTAAGTGATCAAATATACAAGGAGATGACTTGTTGCGGTGCATTTTTTATTATTATTTGCTTTTTTTCAGAGATCCAATCATCATTTACATAAGGAGACACCATACATTGCAGTATGCATGAATAGATATAAACTTCAAATAAATTTATGATTGACGGTGAGTGAGTGGTTGAGCATAATTTTCTGTTTTGGATATCGTTTCATGGATGCTATCAATTGTTTGTTAGTGTGGCAAAGTATGCGATGTTATAAGATTTTGGGATCGCATTTTAGTAAAGACAAGAACCAATGTATTTTTTAAATTAATAGAAACGTTTTCAAGTATTTATATTGTGGGGATCGAAAAATATATTTTCGCAAGACATATTGGATAGTGGATAAACATCTGGAATGGTAAAAGTCTCAAAGTAAGCAAAATATTTTAAGATGTTTTTGCAACACACTTTGCACAAATTCTATGGTGAGACTCACCTTAACGCAGTCCATTCAAATCAAAATACATTTCGTGACTTTTTATTGATATAATCGAGAACAATAATTCCACAATCAGGAAAATGTTTGCAGATCTAGTCTGCGTGGAACGTGAAAAACCCTATGCATGCTCATCAAGCGTGGAAATAAACAATGTTGATCGTATTTCTGTGACAGAAGAGCTGAACACCTCGACAACAATTGAATATCTTATGAACATCACTAAAAGGTTGGAGTATTATGCTTAGGAAACGCACATGGAAAAATAATATTACCCCAACATAAAGTTTACCTTTGACTCAGAATAACTTTTTCAGACGTTTTAACGATGTTCGTCCTTATTTTATCATTTAGCTGTAGTCGTTATAATAGTCCAGCAGTTCCAATACAATTACCCATCTGAAACTAGGAGATCTCTTGATGAAACTTTGCATATATGATTCCTTGGGTCAAGTATTCAGATCAATAAGGCCATTGAAATTGTTGTGATCGGTTTCATATTTTACGTGGAATGGAATTTTTGATTTAAAAATCTCACAGAAATGAAAATATTTTAACTAAATTTGGAACCTTAAAAATCCAAAATCGGTCCACAATTGACCGTAGCAAAAACAATGTCAGCATTGAGAAAATATTCCATACATTTCGCCTATAGCTTCCTATAGATCTCAAACAACCGTCAATTTCGAAAAATCACCTCAAACGGCATAAATCTCTCAATCGACACAATAATTCAAGAGTTAATATTTAGTGATCATTTTAGGAGAAGTCAATACACATTGAGTGCTTGTTTTTAATAACATTTAAAAATTTCTAATATCACAATAGCGCCAAAAAAAGTAAATCATTGATTCAATTAGCTCTACATATACCGAAAGAAACCTCCTGAGAACTCAATCTTCTAAATTTTTCGTAACTAAAATCAGTGGAAAGATATACGGCTGGGATTAAGAGTTTTGAATGGATGAATTATTTTAAAAGATCATAATTTTCCAAAATCATATATCTAACAAATCTCCTAAGAAGGCTTTCCCAAATTGGAGTTCATAAATTGTGGTTGGAACTAATTTGTAATATAATATCAATTAATAATAAAACAAACACACCCTTCTCTGGTGGTCTGGAACTTAATAATTACCACTTTTGCCACTTCAGATATCTTTCCCTTTTCTCATTATTGATTTTGAATAAAATTGTTTCTTCCATTATTTTCATATGTTGCGGTTAAATGAAAACTATTTCCAACAACTCATTTACATTTTCTCCCCCTTTAGTTTATTAGTTTATTTATTGGCAGCTTTATTACACCGTATTTATTTTTCTATCTATAAATTTTTTTCTCAATGTATTTCTGTTTTTTTTCTCTTGGTCTCCTTCACTCTAATGAAATTGTATCTCTTCACTACACCAAATAGACATCAATTCTCTTATCAAAACATCTGTTAATATAACCGTATCCCCAAAAAGGGGGGGAGAGGAGATGGAGCTGCAATAACATTTGTTTTAATACAATGTGATCGTTTATTTTTATTCGTAAATACAAATTTTAATAACGAGTAGACTTTGTCATCAGAAATTGCAATTGATTAAATGCATTCATGTTTAAGGTTCTTTAACAGAAGCTTTAGCGTTAGCAGGGGCACAAATGATCAATTGTGGAATATGATCTTAGTAATTAATAACAGATGTCAGAGAAAACTATTAATTTTTATTTTAAATATAAGTGGAACTAAGGCATATTACATCATTTCATTTCATCATTTCATTTAAATGAGATCCGTAAAATAATTAAATTATTTTATATTTTATAATTCATCACGTACTAATTTTAGATAAAAATTTTTAAAATAAATATTTGCAAAATTAAACCAAAAACTATTAAAAAGAAAAGTTGCCAAAAAATAGGATGAAAGCTGATCTCAATCAAGCCTTAATCACACACTGGCTCCACTAAACAGTAATTACGCTAAATCTTATATACGTTTCAGAGTTAGCGTTGGTATCGATGGAAAATAGTCTTGAGCTGGTACACTGAACCAAATTCTGTAGGTAATATTAACGCACAATTTTTGTAGAACTTTAACGAAAAAAGGTATTAAATAAACAGATTTTTATTCTTATTATGAAATTTAAATGATGTATTCTTAAAATTGAATATTATTTATTCAAATTAATAAATTCAAGTAGTCATTTTGACAATTTTTCGTTAATTTGAAGAATTTACGATAAATTAACGAAAATTTTCTTTATAATGAATAAAGATTTCGTTATGATATTTAATGCACTTTTCTTCTATTCTACTCTCCTTTTCATTATATTTACTACCTACTACTTTTTTGGTTCAGTGTAGAAAAAATGCTTAGTAATAAATGGTGAAATGAGAACCTACTAAAGTATAGAATAAATTATGTATTAGAAGCGTATTTAAAACGCCAAAATCATTTAGGATATCAATAGGAAGTTTGTAGTTTTTATACGTAACGAAAACTTTCTTATTGTGCAAATAACTATGACAAGAGATAGAATCCTTTTGAACTTTAGACTGGAAATCCAACGAATTTTAGTGTATAGATGCGAAGAAAAACTATGAATGTTAACGAAAAAATAAATATCTACGCAAAATGATAACCGAATTGCAGTTTGTATGGGAAATACTGAAATGATTTATCATTTCATAAATATAAATTTAGTTTACTTAACAGGTGATGTATGGAAGAGATTGAGGAAATCAATAGATATTACGAAATTCCTATATTAATGACATCCTCCTCCTCAAATAATTAGTTTGCCAACCTCATGTCCTTTATATTGACATTTTAACAGCTTTAGTTACCTTTCTAAATGGTGTAGTTATACTGATAAGCTACCAAACCTCCCGCTCGATCCAAAAATATGATAATAATTACTGACAAATTCATGAAGGAAGGATTATTACGAACTCCGAGTTAAGTTACTTTTTTGGAATAGTGAGACCGTTTGTTTAAAAAACTTTATTCCTCGTTTCAAATTATATCAAACTTTCTTAGTTCACAAATACGATTATTGTTTTGAAAAAAAATTAGGTGAAATTTATGTGAATTCATTTTTATCCCTCATAAAAATCATATTCACTTAATCATATTCCAACGATTATGGAGTCCACAACAAATGTTATTATTTAGTTAAAATGCAATAGAGCATCGTAAGTAAAATTTCACAAATTAATTCAATTCTACATTAGAAATGAGCGATATTTTCATGACTGTGATTTAATCACTGTGATTGGTAAATCACTGGTAACTGCAGCGACTTAAATTATGAAATAACAGTTACTAAAAATGTCGTCCTTTCGTATTTGTTTTTATTTTGAACCAGCAAAATGACCTAAAGGTGGTGCTGAGCATAAATTAAAAATTATCCGTTTGATACCGTGCACAGTGTGAACTTTAATAGAGACTCCCATATTCAAGGAAAACAATGAAATCTGTCGTTTTTCTTTTTTTAACCCTTTTAAATAAACATAAAGAACATTATTGTTTTCTTCTGAAATACTGCGATTACTGTCACTGTTTTGAAGAACAGTGATTTAAAAATCATTTTCATTGAGAACGACGTTATTACAAAAATCATGCATTTAATTTGAACAAAATTTTTGTTAATTGAACTACATTTTTCGTCAAATAATTTTGTACATTTTTTTGTCATTTTAAATAAAATGTGATAAAGAAAATGTAAACTGGAGGAAAATATTTATGAAAATGCAAATGGAGGATCAGCTGATCAACAGACATGTAAGTAATTTTTCATCAGATATACAAGCCGGTCGGCTCACCACTGTCCTTTGATATTTCACTATTTTTTAGTTGTCTATTACGCTTTTTCCGGTTCACTTTGCTTCTCAAAAATTTTCCGCAATTGCAGATTTCGAAAAAAACTTCACAAATCACAAAACAACGCGTATTAAAAAATGTAATTTGGACCAAATTCTCGCTGTAGAAGATCTTTAGATATTCTATAATAAATATTTGCTTTGTATGGGGAGTACTCCTCTCCTTGATTCTTAATAGTAAAATAATTTGTAAATTAAGTTGAAAAATGGTATTAAAATTGAATTATATTTATTCACTTTAACTGCTTTTTTATAAACCAATTCAAATAATCATATTGACAATTTATCATTAATTTGAAGAATTTACCAAAATGTTATGATAAATAAACGTTGATTGATATTTAATCTACTTTCCCTCAATTCTACAACCTTTTTCGTTATATTAACTACCTTTTTTGTTTCAGTGTAAATTCGGAGATTGTGAATTTTGGACAGGACTGCTTGAGAAGTAGTGCTTGTCATGCTTTTGTGTTATTTCGTCTTCACTCCTTTTTCATTTTATAAATATGAAGTGGACACTTACTGAATCCAGTTTTATTATAGAGATTTTCGTAATGCTATTATTTTAAACAATACTGTAAATTCAATAAGGTAATTAATTGTGATTGAAAACAAAATATTCCATATTAAAACTAAAAAGACAAAAACACCGACAAAAACGCAAAACATTAACATCAAAATCACATACTTGTTGCCGTTGACTGACTGCTTCTCTATTAGATCATTCCAATAGTTCGTTTTGAACACTCTACACAATAAATGATCGATTATTTAAAAAAAAAACATTATTTTGCATACAAAATTTATCATTTTTTAAAAGGCAAAAAAAAGAAAAAAAACGAGAATGAAAAGGAAATATAAATAAGTGGTTATGACGTCATTATATTCGCATATAAAGTTATTTAAATGCTAAATAAGAAACTCAGATTCTACTTATTTTAATTTTACATTTTTTATTACAAAAAAATCACAAAAAAAAAAACAGAAAAACTAAAAAAAAGCGAAATAAAGAGTCAACAAAAAAAACAATAAAAATTTATATCTTAAGAGTTTAAATAGTTTTGTTTTGTTGTTATTTTATTTAATACATAACCAGCAGTATCCACATGAAGTACAATTATGAGTGTATAATTTACTTTATTTCAGAAGAACCTTAAATTAGTCACATCTGTGGAATGTCTGAATTTCAAAAATGAAATACATATCATCATTAAACACACAATCAATACACACACATACACTTACATTTACACACATACACTTACATTAATGCAACACAACTGTAGACTTATAACGATAAGCAAATTTATACCTTTTTCGAATAACTTTTTGAAATGACAAATAAATCTTTTAAAAAATTTTGTAACAAAAAAAACTGACAATAAAGCGAATTTTTATTGTAAGAAGAGAATGGAATGACTAATAAACTACTCCTCCCAAAAATATTAATAATGGAACAAAAAAATGTTACAGAGGGTCTATTAGGTCTTTGGAGTTCTGTTAGAGGGTTAAATGCAAGTAAATTTTTTGTTTAGGTTCTTGTCTAAGCTAAAACTAGATCAATATTCAAATACTGTATGGTTAATGATAAAAAATATTGAATAAGGGAAATTTTTTAGTGTTGCCATAACACTATAATAAACGTGTATAATGGGGAAAGATTTTGAAACACAGAAGAATATTTTTTTTTTAATTTTAACATGAAAATTATAGTCAATCAGTCCGATTATTAAATACCCTAAATAGTATCTATAGTGTGAAATATTATGGAGTCACTCAAGAATAATTTAGTTTTCTGAGTGCAAAGCATTATTGTGATTTTTGTGAGATTAATGTGTTTTAAAACAATTTTTATGATGGTTGAGCAATAAGTTATACTGAGAGACCCTCGTAGAATTTCAAACATTGATTCCTGTTTATATCTATCTTATATCAACCAAACATAATTACAATATAAAAGTATATAAAAGATTTATGCATTTGAAAGTATTATTATGAAGTGGTGGTTAACGAGAGTTGTAGGAAAAATATGGACAACATTTTATAATATGATAAGAATTGTGTCTAATTTCATTAAAATCATTTTATTTTTAAGACTTTTATTAGCTTAGAACCACATTATGGGGAGAAATAATTGACCCATTACCGCTAATTTTAACATGCTACATTTTATGAAGATATTTTTTTAATTGCGAATTTTATTTTGTTCATAAGGTTAACATGGTCTGCCAGCCGGACATGCAGATATACGGAGAGAATCGACATCGTTATATCGATTTTCAATGATAAATAAATTTTTAGTTTATTACTCGTCAGGTCACTACTAACAAATATTGTAGATATAGCAGATCTAATTAAATTCGACTATAGCGTTCAATACAAATCTTGATTAATCAAAATGTAAAGGTTGCTTGAAAAGCAAATATTACAAATTTTACAGTACCGAAATTGTATTTCAAATATAGTTTTGAACAAGTGGATGGATCGATGGAACATTTTTGACAAAATATTAGAAAAAATAAACTTCCAAAAAATAAAAATTCAAAATGGTGATGTATAAACTTCCTCCTCATTTCGAGATGTCTTATGAATTCATATCGCCGGATTAAAGACATCATATATAATATTTAAAAAAGCTACAGAAAAACAAATTTAGGCTTTAATTAATAGTGCGCTATCACTCTTCGCAAAAATTCTATAAAAAATTAAAAACAACTTGATGACTTCCGACCATTTGAGACTCTCAATTATTAGTGTCAATAAAAACTAAACGGTTAGAAATCATAAAAGATATTCCAAAAGATTACTTTTGACCCAATTGCTTTCATAAATGGCAATCTCCTGCCTGGACTTACTGTGTTTTACTAGAAATTGATTACTCATAGAACTTGCATATGCTAACGGCAAAAAAGTCCTCGAATTAATTCAAATTTTAATTGATTTCAAAATTATTAATAAATTAAAGTATCCAGGAATTTGTACCACATTTTCTTATTACGATCAACCAATTAAAAAGTTTTTTTTGAGATTCCACTGTAAATATCAAACAAACCTATAAACAATATTTTATTAACAATACAGTCCCCTTATTTCTCTCTGTGAAATGATCTTAGAGGTTTTCAAATAATTTAATAATTTTCCTCTTTATATTTTCCATTAATTTGTACCAGAAATTTGAATCGCATTTTCTAATTAGATTCAATCACAATTGTAATGACTGTTGCTAATTCAGAACAATAGGAATTTTTGAGATTCCACTGTATACACAAAGTATATCTATTAAGCTTTTTACTTGGCAACTCTATGTAAAGTAACAAAATCTGATAAACAAAACAGTAAAGATAATAAATGATTAATATCTACAAACACTCATATGTATATTATGAAATTCCAACATACACATGTTTAAAAATGTTATTCGTATAAAAAAGTCAATAAAAAAAGAAGAAAGAAAAGAAGTATTAACAATCAAAATTAAGAACAACAATCAGAACCCCAAAAAAGTAAACGAATGTAAAAAAAAACAGACAAAGAACAAATAAATAAAATTACGAGAGATTTTTATACAAAAATTTCGGTAGCACATTTCATTTTTTTTTTTTTTTTTTTGAAGAAGATACAAATGAAATAAGTAAATAAACAAAAATTATGAATAAATGGATGAAATGGAGGTATTCTGGAGGGGCATGGAGAATAAGAACAAGATAAAGCTCTTAGTGTATCTTATGAATAACATAAATTCTTTTTTTTCAAATATTTAACTTAGAGTTTCTCTTTTCCCGGTTCTTTGTGTTGTCGGGAATTTAAGGAAAAAAGTTGTATTTTACCGAAAATTTCCGGGAATAAATTAGAGAATCATGTATTCTAATAAACTAATAGTTTCTTTATAAAAATACTAAAATTAATTATTAAATTGCAGTAGAATCATAAATATATATTATTTCCGGACTTTATTAAAATAATTTAATTTTATTTTATGCAATTTTATAAACATACTAGCAGACCTTTGTTTAGTCTCCCCCTGATGTTATCTCTCCTACGTTCTATCCAGTAAAACAATTCCTTTAGAAATTTACGATTTGTCAAATAAAACAGTTCGTTGAGAAAGTTGTCGGAAACAAGTTTGAGAATTATCACTGTTATACTTCTTTACATATTCGATAATCAATATTTGGTTTTTTGGGAGGTACTTCTCGCCATGGTCCTATGAAACCTTTTTATAGCCTGTTTCTTTCGGGTATTTTGGACTCATTCTATGAATTTTGAATTTGGCTGTTTTATAGTCTATACGTTACAACCAGACATACATACACACACACATGTGTGTGAGAGAAATAATTTTGCGGAATTCAAATAGAACTATTCGGTCTTTAAGATTCCTTATTTTTAAAAGCTTAATCAGTATAAGCTTCTTGTGTTTGAGCCAGATCAAACAACCACAAATTTCTACAAAAATAGTTCCCAAAACACTTGGATCTCCGCTACGGAACCAAAGATTGTCATCTTAGTGACAGCTGTATCGATCGAAAGTTTTTTTCATAAGATAGGCCAGCTAGATACAGCCAAACTGTTACAACAGCAACAAATTTTGAGATTATATTATTTTACTAAAATAAATACATGTGAGAAAATTCAGAAAATTGTGTTTGAAACTGGGATCTATAATACGTACTGATATTCTATTAATTCGATTTAGGTGAATTTTGGTGTAATGATATTGTACGACTGAATTCAGTCTCTCTCAGATATCAGTTTATAGTTTTATTTCTATTGAAGCGATAATAGGAAATTGTTTAGTACTGCAACATATAATCTGGCTGGAGTTACATACAAAGACAATATACCTTCTTCTCTTATGTTGTTACACGAAAATTCCAGTTAGAAAATTTTCGGGATTTACAAAAAATGGAAAATCCCGGGATGTTTTCCCTTAGAGAAACCCTAATTTAACTTCAAACACCCTGTAAAATAGATGACGTGAGAGAAGAACATACATACATGTACTGATGTATGGATGTGTTAACAAGTAAATTATTATTTTATTTAATACACATACACACACATGTTAAGAATTTAAAAAATAAAATTAATTCAATATTTTTTTTTTTTTGTTTTCGTATTTGTGAATTTCTAAATTAACTTTAATTAAAGTTATTATTCATGTTATTGTTGTTATTGTTGTATTTTGTTTTTGTATGATTTAGAGGCCCTAACGATAATTATAGATGATGACGATTTAAAACGACGGAAATTCAAGCGATTAATAAAAAACTAATTGAAATTTCCCAAAAAAGCGCAACAGATTTTTATCGAATCTTAAAAATGCTATAGAAATTATGGTCATTCGGTTATTTGGTGGAACCATGTAATGGTTGATTAATAAAACACCGGTTTTTTGCTTTGTTTGTTGTTTTTATACTTAAAGCAAATAAACACACACACATAAACCATAAGCAAAGACAACCCCACCCACCCATCTAAATATAACAACTAAAACATGGGAGTCTTTAAGATACAAATGAATATATTAGTTAAGTAAAAGGAAAAGAAACTTACCTAAATCCTCCATTTTCTCCAGATGATGATTGTTAATTAGAATAAAGAAATTAGAATTTTTCTTGTTGCAATTTGAATTTGATAAAAGAAAATTTGAATAAATCTTTTTCTATAACAAAATTAAAAATTTATGTATAATAAACACAATCTTCGCTTTTCTGCTTCTTTTATTTCTTTTTCTCACTAAATGTAAATCTAGTTTTTTATTTCTTTTATTGTGACCGTAAATGAATCTGCTCTAAATTCTTTTCCCTCAATAATTCCGCGAAATTTATATAAAAAAGTAAAAAGAAAACATAAAAACCGTAAAAAAACAATTTTACAACTGCTTTTTAATTTATTTGCTTCTTCTTATGTTTTTCGCAATTTATTTAAATATTTTATTTCTTTTTTCTCCACGCACACAATTTATTTTTGTATTAAATTATTTTTGCTTTTTATTATTTTTATTTTTTGCTTATTTGTAGATTTCTTTCATTGAAATGTTTTAAATTGAAGTTGCTGTGCTCGACTAATCAAGTTCTCTGATTCACATTTATTCGGCATTAAAAATGTCTGTTAATAATAATAAAAAATATGTGTATTCTTCTTCTTCTTCTCTTCTGGTTCATGTTGTTGTTGTTCTTTTATACTCCCCACCAGACGTCCCCTACCTGAAGATTCAAAAAAAAAAAATAAAAACAACAATATTTAACATGAAATATACAAGAAATCAACAACAAAAATAATATCCAATCGGTATCTACTTCACTCACATTCATACACACCAACAAAAAAACACACATTTCAATTATATACAAAACAGAAACATCAAAAAAAGAGATATAAAAACATGTCAACAAAACGAAATACCAGTAGAAAAGAAAATACAAAAGTAAACAATGATGAGCAACCCATTTGCGAAGAAAAAAAGAAACACGAACTGTCAAAGAACAACGTAAGTGATAACGTAAGAGCTTTAGCTATTTTATAGAGTTTGTATTTTTTGACGTTAAATTTAAAATTGTATTCATCCGGTGTTACCATATGTGAAAAAAAATAAATTTTGATGGTTAAAAAGTTTTGTAATAAATATTTGATAAGAAACATTTATTTAGAATGAACAAATTATGAGAATTTAAAATCATTAACTACAAATATGATTAGAATATTTAAGGGGTTTGATCTTGTATAGAACCTTTTTGAATTTCAAGTTCTCTGTTATGAGTTTTATAGCATTTGCTCCATATACAGTGCGTCAAAATCGATAATTTTAGAAAGATTCTGTAACTTTTGGAACGTAAGAGATATCTTAATGAAAAGTTTTTATATTGATCTGGATGCATACAAGCCCCATACAAGGGCCGTAGACGGTGACCATCTCGGGCATGTAGTTTTTTTTAAATCGCCAAAAATCCTTTTATGAATTGAGAAAAAAGAAGTTCTGAATACAGATAGTGCTTGTTAATATCTACAAAAATACGCTCGTAAGGTTATCTCTTATAATTTTGGGGATATTCAAGTCAAAATAAAGGTTTACTCCTGTTATTTTTATTCTTTTTAAGATTGCGGACTTACTGTAGGTTCAATTTTTTTAATTTGTGCCAGATTCCCTATAAATTTTTTTTGAAATTCTCAAATCGCAAAACTGGAATTATCTTTTACAGAATTTTTCCAACAAAATCCATTTAAACACTTTGTGCAATATGGTATATAGCTTGACCAATTAAATTTTTTTATTTATTTTAAATTTGAGTATGAAGAAGAGAAAAACATTTCTATAGGAATTGAAAACTTAGTTTTCACAAACTATCGAATGGATAAAATAAGTTGAAAGTACCCAAAAGCTTATAATTAGAAAAATATTTGGTTCCAAATGATAATGATCCAAACATGCGGCATAAAATAAGAAGCTTTGGCTGCCATATAATAATAAAAATCAGTTAAATTATAAGTTAGAATATTTTTTCTTTTATTTTTTGTCTCTATACTCCATTGTAGTGAAAGGAGTAGATTTACTTTAACATTTGTGTGCAACGCCATTAAGGAATCATCTAAACTAATCAAAACCTAAGTCTATTTGAATTCCTGGTCAGAGTAATTGT